>LQRL01168905.1:3249-13909 GCA_001703475.1 Hydroides elegans | reverse complement strand
ATTTCATATTTAAATATGTGTGTATTTGGATGATAGTCACTATTTGCCCTGACTTAGCGAGTTGTGAAGCACAAATTCAATCTCATCATAGTTTCATGTGGATCCGTCTCCAATGTTCTTCAATGATGGAACCAGCTTTAGATGAATTAAGCTAAAGACTTGAGAAATTCGTTATGAGAAAGACGTTGTAAGACAGACGTTGTAAGAAAGATGTTGTAAGAAAGACGTTGTGAAAAAGATGTTGTGGGAAAGACGTTATGAGAAAGACGTTGTGAGAAAGACGTTGTGAGAAAGACATTGTGGGAAAGACATTGTTAGAAATTCGTTATGAGAAAGACGTTGTAAGAAAGACGTTGTAGGAGAGACGCTGTGAAAAAGTCTTTGTGAGAAAGACGTTGCAAGAAAGACATAGTGAGAAATACGTTGTGAGAAAGACGTTTTGAGATAGACGTCATGAGTGCGGCGTTGTGAGATAGACGTTTTAAGAAAGACGTTGTAAGAAAGTCGTTGTGAGATGACGTTGCATGAAAGACATTGCGAGAAAAAAGTTTTTCTTAGAAAGACGTTGTGAGAAAGACGTTGTGGGAAAGAAGTGAGAAATTCGTTGTGAGAAAGACATTGAGGAAAAGACATTGTGAGAAAGTCGTTGTGAGAATGACGTTGCAAGAAAGACGTTGTGAGAAAGACGTTGTGATATAGGCGTAATGAAAAAGACGTTGTGGGAAAGTCGTTTTGAGAAAGACTTTGTGAGAGGACGTTGCATGAAAGACATTGCGAGGAAGTCGTTTTTAGAAAGATGTTGTGAGAAAAAAGTTGTGACAAAGACGTTGAGAGAAATTCGTTGTGAGAAAGACGTTGCAAGAAATACGTTGTGAGAAAGACGTTGTAAAGAGACGTTGTGAAAAAGACGCTGTTTTAAGACGTTGTTAGAAAGACGTTGTGGGAAAGACGTTGTGAGAAAGTCGTTTTGAGAAAGACGTTGTTATAAAGACATTGTGACAAAATCGTTGTGAGAAAGACGTTGTAGGAAAAACATTGTTGGAAAGTCGTTGTGAGAAAAGAAGACGTTGTGGGAAAGACATCGTGAGAAAGACGTTATGAGATAGACGTTGAGGAAGTAGTTTTGAAGAAAAACGTTGTGAGAAAAACGTTTTGTGAAATAGTGTGAGAAAGCCGTGGTGAGATAGACGTTGTAGGAAAGACGTTGCAAGAAGGACAAAAAAACACCACCTTCTATTTTAAATTTGCTTATAGTATTGATAAATAATATATATTGCATGGGCTTGGGGCTTTGCATCTTTGGTGCCCATGTTTATTCCATGCTGACCATGCTTAATCAAATAACTATTGACAGTTCACGGGGGATCGAAGGCCTTTAGCCTCTAGTTGTAGGTTGACCCACCTTAATTGAATCCATTTTATTTGGAGGGTTAGAGGAGGAAGGATTGTTTTTTTATTTCAAAATGTACATGTATAATGATTATGCATTTGAAAATAGATTTGATATTTAGATTTCCCATTCAAAATTAAGTGCCATTGCAGTAATGCGAAAAGCCTGACAGCGATTAAGTCAAATGTTGCTTTCATTTTACCGCGAAGATTAATCTTTTTTATCGTCTGAAAAAACGTAATAGAATGTTTCGATGGATGGATGGGATCACTTGATTTTTGCTTTTCTGAGAAACTCTCTATGACTATTAGCATCAGTCTTTCCATTGCATATTCTGCGTAAGTTGAAAATCACAATAGGATAGGGATCGTATGTGACAATAAGCATTAACCGAGTAGTCTGCGCCATAAATACTCATCCTTATATGACTTTCGCACGGCAAACTACGATTATGTTGTCAAATGATCTTTTGTTTTACAAGTGGTAAAAGTGTCTTTTTGTGATGCTTCCTACTCCCTAAGTAAAAACCCTACCCCAATGTGATTCAATCAATACGACACTGAACATTTGTGAAATGCCAGAAAATTATGTTATTAGTTTTTAACTGTCAATTTGTAAATGAAGACAGCAGCAACACTCTGAAAATATCCATCATTCTGCTGGTGAAACCTCGTCGTTTTGCTCATTAATTTTTCAACACGCTACTGCTGGGAATACTAAAGTCGAAATCTGAACAAGACTATTGACACAAATTGTCTCTTAAGACTGTTTATACATCGAATTCTAAAGACTCCCTTGAAACCATTATTTGCTATTCAGTAATTTTCACCGGTGGTCGTGTCTAGTTGCCAGGGTTGTAATTGAGCTATTGTGCTGGGTCACTATTAATTAACTTCAGAAATATATTCAGTTACTGCTATGTCTTAACAGCAGATTTCTTTTGGGTGGTCGAATCATTTTGTATTGTTTCACTTAAATTCCGTTTTAAACGAGATTTGATAGAAGCTGCTCATATTTGTAACATACACTTTCTAAAACAATATAACAGACTTCCTAATCCTAATAGAAATGGAAAGGGTTCGACTTTATAAAAAAAAATATTTATGTGTTCGTCGTTTCACTTCGATTCTTCTCTCTCCGCATAACTTGATCAGTAAAATATCAAAACAGGTTTGGTCGAAAAATGTACCCGGTTAGTAAATAAAATAACACTATACTCATAGTGCAACTAAAGAATCCTTGGTACAACCTTGTGAGGATGCAAAAGGGCACCCTCGATATAAATATTAATCGCTTCTGATTACAAATATGGGCATCGGCGCAGAATTTCGGATTTAGAGGGCAACTCTGCCTTTCTTGCTTGCTATTGCTGCAATGTTGAACTTAACATATACATATAATTCATATAATAAGCATAAACCTCTATTTTTATTTGCAGTCAGACAATACAGTAACAGTTCAATAAATAATAGCAGCTAAACACCGTTTCTATGGCATATCTTGAAGTATACATGTTGTTTAAAATCCAATTTGCTTAGGATTAAGACTCTCGTTTATCTTAAAAAACTCGAATGTAAGAATCTTGACAATTAAGAATATTGCCTTGAGTACACACTAAGAAAGGACGTCATCTACTCTTATTAAGAACCGTTACATCACTTCTTTTTCGGGGTTCACTAGCTCTAAGGCGTCGCCTCTTGAATCGATAAATCGGGCGATGGTTCCAAGAAGGAGGTCCTCGCCAGTCTATTGTAGTGCTTTAAGAGCATTGTTATATTGTAATTGACATTGTACACCCGCCCTCTTTTTGCGAACTCAATTATCTTCTTTCTTGCAAGCTCTAAGTGTATTTTAAGATGCAATTTTGGGATGGTTTGTTGGGTGTATTAAAGGTCTAAGTTTTGTCGAGTATTTTTCAAGAGGAGTCGTCAATTTTTGGTTTTGTTTTGTGACGCTTGCTGTTAAAGTATCATGCAAAGGGGCTCAGAAAGGGCGAACCACATAAAATTGGAGGATTGATTCGTTTTTGTTTACAAATATAGTGTGGTTAACAAGGGTTTCCACATTGAACACTTGAAAATTACGTTCCTCAGCCCTTCCTTGTAAACATTTGCTTTCTTTGAATCCAAGACTTATGTTTCATGCCAAATTTTATAGCTTCTGCTTGTGTTTTGCATCTGTTAGTGCGACTATCGTTCGCCCAGCGCGAGTGTCGCTTAACATAGAAGTCGGCATTTTGTCAGTGTCGGGTTTAGAATAAGACCGATATTGCTAATCTTTCCTTAATACACTTGAGGTTACGCTTAGTATAAAAGATTTCGATTGCTAATGCCCAATTAATTACTAGCGTCTTGTGAAATAAAGTTTTTTATGATACGTGAGTTTCCTGTGTTTAATATAATAAAACTTGTTTCTCAAAGGATTTGATGATGCGGTAATATCTTGACTAATCTATGCCATTCACCTGGATTTTATGATTTCAGTCTCTGAAATTACTTAAAATCTTAAACTTTTCTATATCTAATGGGAATTACTTTAAATGAATTTATAACGTATGTAGGCTACAGTCATAGTTCATATATCAAATTTGGCTTTTCTCAGCTCGGATGTCACTTTATTGCAAGCTCTAAACCCGAAATTCTGAAACGCAATTACTCCATTTCCATTGGGTAATTTGGTCGCTGTGACAAAACGCCGCTTTTCTTTGATGGGGCGATTTATAGTCATGGAGTTGTGCCAAGGATACTTAAGGATCGGGTGCCATATTCGAAGATTCTCGTTAGAGCATCATGGAATTGTCTTCTTTGAGTACCGTTAATAGAAAGAATAAGTCCTTCTATCCACTTCTATTCTTATTCTTTTCCGTTCATTTGATTTTGAGTTTACTTGTGAGTAACTAACACATCTGATGAGAAGATATACAGACATGTACCGAAACTTTGTTCTTAATATAACTTTATAAGCACTCAGCCTCGAAATTTTGTTTGACAAGAAACATTGTTTAGTGACAAACATGTTGGAGGTTGTCATGTTTGAAGTGTGAACCCTTGGAATATTTTCAAACATATTTACTCACTGATATTCCGTAGCATTGAGGAATATGGAACTTTTGTATAACACTCATCGTGCTGTATTGCATCTTGCCTATGTCTCATATTGCACTTAGAGTTGACAGAGCATCTCAGAATGTACACCTTTATCTCACAATCATCTCCCACACGAATCATCTCGTTCTGTCTTCGATCAATGGGCATTTCTAGGCGCCTTTGCATAATTAATCGGTGCCGCTTAAGGCTCGTATTACGTGTAATTGTATCATATATATTGTATTTGCGACGCTTTACAGTTTGGGGAGTAGTTTGAAACAACTGTTTCGCTGCATCCACCAAAAGCAAACTCTTACCCATAGTTTAAAGTATCAAATCCAGTAAATAAAATTAAAAGGTAAAATATTGTTTAAAAACTGAAAATCCGTAACAGAGGGGCTATGACAGAGGGGCTATGCTCGAATCGAATTATAGTATTGAAATGACTTGAAGACGTTATTCCATTACTTTTCAAATAATCATATAGGCCTAAATCATCGATAATCTGATGGCGGATCGCTTTAAATCAACAACAACCACAGGTTACGAGTCACAAGAGTAACATAAAAGGAAGCACTGAGTAAAACAAAAACAATAACGCAATGTCCCTTTAACTATAAGCCGGAGAAACACAAAACAAAAATCGAATATATTGGATCTTTTGAGACAGGCTATCAATAAGAGGGAAGACCCATGAGTGCCTTATGCTGACCCGCGGACAACACCCCGCTTGTTATCAGCATTGGAGGGTGTGTGTCCCCCGTCTGTCAAAAGGCAATGATGGACAATGCCAAATATCAGATGCGTCGCAGTTCCATTGTAGAACTACAATGGAACTTAACGTTAAAGTCTGCAATTCTATAACAATAGCGCCCATGAATATCTGCAATTCAGTGAGCGAAAGAATGACCTCCTGCTAAAACTATTTTGACAAATATGGTTTTCGCATATACAAACTGTAATTCCCAATTTTGATATGAAAAAAAAAATCCTATTTTCTATTCCGCAGAATTTTATCCTAACTGCAATCTTGGTTTAGCAAGGGGTCTACCGACTACTATTTCATTAATCACAGGTCGAAATGAGTAAACAGATTAATACCAGAGGCCTCTTTGCTGATGCACTCCTGAAATAATAATGAACGATTGCAAATAATACCTCGAGGCTGCGACCGCCACAAGGGGCTTGTTAATGAATTAATGGGTCAAAGTCATTTAGTTATGGCATTGTATTCGAAACAAATACAATATTCAATACTTCACATTTTTCGAACGATGAACACTGGGTGGCTGTTATTGCAAATACAATTAAGATGAATACATATCGACTCTACCCATTTCACATGATTAAGTCTCTATATTAAATGTAAGGCATTGTCATAAAAGGCGAGCTCTGGTGTTTGAAAATCCGGGGGTATCCTACCAATTTTCAACTGGCTTGCCTAATTCCCTGTCATAAGGTATAGATCGAGCCCAAATTCTGAACATGCATGTCAAGACGAAAACCCGATCGTGGATTCCATCGCCAAGATTTAAATATGATTTTATTGCGGAACATGCATAACATCCAGCACCAACTCCAATATAAGCTGCAGCAGTACAACCCTGGTTGTCTTCTCTGGTCTAGCCATCGCGTCAACAGCGGAAACCAGGTTATTGACAATAATCATTGCCTTTTGTGTCATAAAGCACAAGGAATCACTTTGGCTTTGATTCGTTTTTTTTTTGCAAAGGCGCGGTCTCCGTCGCAGGCCCCTCTTATCATAATTGGATCATTGTTTATAGTGACGTCAAAGTGTTGTGTTGCTTTTGGTTTGATGTGCCATTGATTGAATGTACTGCTTTATTAGCCTTTTCATCTAGAAAATTGTTTTTGTAATTAGTTTTTTTCCCTAGAAAATGACTAGTTATTTGTTAGGTTTTATAGCTAAACGTTACCTCAATCGCCCTTTCCAATTATTAAGTTAATGTTTCCGAATTATGGTATGACAACTTACCTTCGAAATAAACGTCAGGCGGGTACCACTTGAGGCTCCGGTGCTAATTACAGTTAATTATTATTTACCCACATACACACATATTTCAAGGTTAACCTATAAACTTACATAAACTATTTCTCTGCTGTCTTCCTCAAATATGATTTTATTAACGGGTATATCTAATCTCGACCCACATCACTGCAAGAGACGGTTGAACAAAGCGTTTCATGTCTGTAGATTGATTTTAAAAGTCTTTATCCTTGTGGCATTGATGCATGAACAATTTGTTGCGGGAATGAATCAATATGTGGACGAGCATCGACGAAACCTGATTAAAAGCACCGTGTCTCTTAATCCCAAGATGTCACCGACACAGAAAGAGAAATCAGCGAGAGCAAAGAAAGATAAATTGGTAAAAAAAAAGAGAGTGAAAACGCTCAATCAGCCAGATAATGGAAAAGAGTTGTTTTCCTGTCTAGCGGGGCGCCAAATCTGAGTTAGGCGTGACCAGAATGGCAAGTTGGGGGAAGGTGTCAGATTATATATGATGATGACTTCCTATTCAGAAAATTATAAAAAGAGGATTGATAAATGTAAACAAACAAAAAACCTTAAGAATAAAACAAAGCGACATGAAAGGGAAACACCCTTTCATGTCGCTTTGTTTTATCCTAGGAAATGAGAAGATTGAGGAAAATGGCCCATAGGTAATCAAGCAGATACAATCTATGTACTTTCATTGAACCATTCAATTCGGTTAACTTAATTATCTAATAGGTCGACTCTGTGAACCGTCACTTCAAAACCGTTGGAAGATACATGCACCACCGACAAATTTGATTTGAACTTTAGATTTATAACACACCATCTCAAACAGGCCTGTATATCAATTAATTATATGCCGTTTGATCCAGGCATACATCTATTGATTGTAAGAATTTGCAGTATGGCACATTTGTGCCCGTAACCCACAAATTTTACGTCCTGTACTCTGATCAGGACACCGTAACTGAACTATTAGCAGTCGGATGCAACCGTAAAAGCACCCTCTAGCAGATAAAGCATTGCACCCCATTGCATGTATGACGACTGGGCCTCGGTGGAGGAGTCACGGAGGATGGATGGATGCTAATGGGTCAAGGAGATGCCATCCCGAGGAGATTCTTCTTATTAAAAAAAAATAATAAAAATTATTATTTAGATTCCATATGTGTATCTACAAAAATAAGTAAACATTGCCAGCTAAACACCTTTGTGCACGTCACCCTCCAATTTTAACGCCCCGTACCCGAAACACATTTAGCACACGACACCGTAGCCGCAACTTTCGGATGTACCCTAACAGTTCTGCAAAATAACCCTAGCAAATATACATTGCATGTATGCCGACGGTGCCCCTATGGCGGAGTCACGGAGGATGGATGGATGCTAATGGGACAAGGAGATGCATTCCTGAACAGCGAGCAGAGGGGTCGCTCCTATTGATTCTTCCTATATGCCCCTTGTTTTTGTGCTGGTCGTGATACACATAGGGAACCACCATCGTTTCTTTAGTCATGTTAGTGGTGTGAAACGCCTCGAGTTCTTTATTCGTGTTGTCATTTTGCCTTTGCATTGAGAAACGGGGTGAGCTCTTTTTCTGGTTGGCGTGCTTATGCTGGGGAACAGACAGTACCTAGTTAAAAAAAAAACGTTCGCCATACCTAGAGAAATGGAGACTGAATTCAACCCTCGCAGTTGGCCTGCATTTTCCCTAAAAATCGGCTTTCTATGTGAGCAAAACCACCCTAGATAAAGCATAAATTAGTTCTTTGGTTCCTTGAGCAGTAAGATGTCACCCCGACTACACGTTATCCCATTTGCTGGCCTGGATATTTATGCAACAAGTATCGACAGCAGTCACAGGCATAAAACCTTGCATCATTCCGTTTCTTGTCAATGCGGTCTCCTGATGGATTTTGCATCTTACGCATAGCCACTGTGGGTCGTATTCTAGGATCATTCAAATCCTCAAAAACTCAAATTTGTTTTGCAAGATAAAACAACTTTTTATGGTCTCTCAAACCTGTGTTTGCACCCAGATTCGTCATGGGTTACATTACTCTTCAACAATGTTATATTAAACAAAAACAAATTAAGCAGCAATGAAAATTGTGTAGAATTTAATCATACGAAGCCACTCAAAACCAGTTTTCGATTATTGAAACACTTTAAAACGTTGATTTCTGACATTTTGTCCACCACTTTCACTCAATGAACTCACAAGGGTACTATATTGGGAAAATGTTCCGCTTGATTTGCCAGTCAAATAGATTTTTTATTGCAACAATGTTGCTTCAGACAAGGGCTATGCGTGTCGTTGCATTAAGTAATGTATACACAGCCGGTCTCTTGGGCGGCAGGAAAACTAGATTATGGCTTTTGCCGGTATGGACTTGAAACTATCCGCTGAGAATATGAAATGTACTTATGAACCTCTTTACGTTTGATCATGATCTTTTTCTTTTAATGTATATTTGTTTTCCTTCAAATTCTGTTTTCAATAATACCAGTTCGAAAACTCTCCTCTTTTATTCCGTCTGTTTCATCATATATTGGTTTGCTGAGACCAAATATTGTGGAGCAATAATGCACACGCAGCTCAAAATATGATTTAACCTATATGAGTGCACTTTGTGTTGTGTCCCATGTGCGCCCTGTCATGGTTTTAAATATGGAGAATGCGCACCCATACAAACAACTTACATTGAATCTCATTACAGCCTTATGGTCTGGCCGAAAAGAGAAATTATATGAGCAACTACGAGTTAATATAATGATTCTGCATAACTGATTATCTATTTTGCATTTGTCTGATATGGTTGTGGTCTCATTGTTTCTTTTATATTTGGCTATATTCAGTTTATCAAAATTTCTTTTGGTCTTTGCATATATAGTATTTCATTTGCATTACGAATGTAGAAATCGGTAAGGATAAAATATCAACGGAGAAGTCTTGGCTATTAAAAATGAGTCGCATTGATTTCTCTCCTGAAAAATATAATTTGCCGATTCCTACGAAAGGGTGTCGGGGCTTAAGGGGAGAGCGATTCAAATGAAACAAAAATGAAGAAGAAAGAAAACAAGAGAAAAAAACTATATAAGGCATTGACCGTGACTATTACAACTACATTGTAATTCGATGCCCCTGATGTACTGCCTTTATGCTATTAGTTGATCTGTTTGCCTTCAAGGTTTTGTATTTGTGATTACATCTCTGTATTTATGAGTGGTGTCAAGCATTATGCCATGCAGCTATATGTTTCTAGGTCGTAAACCTGATTACAGAGAGCAAGACCCGATCAAATGCGTAAATGTCCGCAAAACCTACAATAATGACAATCATATGATATGCCTAGGCATCGGTTTTTGCCCTTGAAAGGACAATGCCCTTATGGATTAAACTGGAGCTCTTCTTCCTAACTAAGATCCCTTTTAAAATTCCTGAAATTCATGTGATAAATGGAATTGTTAAATATTATAAAGGGTTTCTGTTGGTTTAACTCGATGCAGTAATGACACGAAGACTTGTAAACAAAAAATGAACATTCTTGCAACAGCTGCAAATAATCTCAAGATTTCAAAATCCAAAACCGATTGCAATATTTTCATAAGATTGCAGCGTCTGTAAAACAAATATTTTGTCCTTGAAAATGATCATCCAGGACAAAAGAAAAAATAGGACAAATAAACATTTCCTCATGTACTACTTACTCTTTTATCTGAGAATCCGACCAGGTGTTGAATCCAATGACCCTTGCCGAATCAATGATATCGTTCGCATTATGTTTTATAACGTTATTCCACAAGCCACTGTCCGTTTACGTTACGGATACTTAATAGTAGCCCTGTATACATTGACCTAATATGTCCTCCTTTTACGTTCTATGAAAAACTGTGTTTTTCTTTGCAAAAAATATAAATAAAGCAGTATAAAAATCGGTTTATGTGTGCGTCACCAGTCTGACTGATATTATTGCGTTACATTGTATACTACTCATCATAGTCTCATGCAATGTCTTGATTTCGCTTTTGTTTTCGGCTATGCTCTGATCATTGTTAGGAAATAAATAATGATAAGCATGTGAAAATTGCTGCGACTCAATCCAGTTATGTACGAAAAAGAGTACTCCCATCTTCTTTTTTTTGCTCATTGTGATATCCTGT
>LQRL01168877.1:1543-16161 GCA_001703475.1 Hydroides elegans | reverse complement strand
CAGCCGATAAATAACTTCATGTTATATGTTACATTATGGTATACTTTTTGTGTTTGTTTATAGCCTCTAAAACATAGTTATGCGAGTGACAAATTATTTTATAAAAACCCGACCAAAAATATAATCTGCTCCGTTTTCGTAAACGAAAAAGATAGCAGATAATAATTGGCAATGCCACTAAAATCTAAAATGGTATCTACGTTTAGATGTATCAACCAACTATTTTGTGATATATTTACAACAACAAATATGTGTATATTTGTACCAGTTACCTCCGTCTATAGAATAATGCATCATCATGAATTGGTGATGATGTTATCAAAAATAATTGTTCGTAATCACATTAAGTACATATGATGGGGCTGTTTGATAAGTAAGGATGCATCATTGAATCTGGAGCGACCTAAATATCTAAAGAGTTAAGACTGCAGTTTTCACGGAATTTACTTTAATATAAATATCTTATTATTTTGGAATATATCTATTTATTTGCCATATTTAGATATAAAAATACCTTAATGTGATTCATGGAATAACATTTTAATCAAACAAAGTGAATAAAGGTGAGAATGTTAAAATTATTTTATATCATACTATTCAAATAGGATTACATTTATGGGCTTGTTTTTATTTATTTTTCATTTTTTTTTAATTTCGACGCAAGACGCATCAACTTATAATACTGTTTCAAATGTTAATTCACTGTTGTTTATTAAAATCAAACGCATGTTTTGATTAAACTATATTCACTTTTTAAAACGATGATATTAATCGAGACAACGTTTTTGTTTTCAAAAATAAATTAAAAATCAAATGCAATAGTTTATTTTGTAGACCATTGAAATGAATTATTTAACAATATATAATAAACCGTTTTCAGAAATCAAACGCATATTTTGATTTAGCAATATGTACTTTTTAAAATGAAAGTGAATCTCATTGAAATTGGTTAGCTTAACATCCTATAATGAACTAAATAATAATTATTGATCAAATCATGATGGTTAACTAAATTATGTGTAACAATTAGGAAATTGACCTCACATATTCTCTTTTATAATTGATATCAATCTATGTTTTGAAAAACTAGCTCGCAAATTAAAGCTCAAACGTCACATTTGTGTAATATATATTTATATATAAACTTATCACTTCTGTTCGTATAAAAGGCGTGATTTAAAGCTATATTTGCGGGTGTATTGTTTATGTGAACGCGGCCTTATACATTTTTGTTGAATTATATTTTTGTTGCATAATAACATTAAGATATTATCATAATAATAATGATGGATGACTTAAACGAATATTCAATATTAGAATAACTTTTGAAGGAAACCAGTTGCAATCGTTTCATTTTATCTAACTATAGTGAACAAAAATTATCAATGTTTTTTTTAGCTTAAATTAATGAAATATAGATTCCGTTTTCTTGTAGGGAACCCTTTCCTCAAATTTGTGTTTTGAAAGCAAGTTATAATATGATTTTGTAATTGTCCAACAATAACTGAGCGTATGATTGAGCGTTTTGAGCTCATGTAAAAATATATACCTTAAAACTGTTTATATCTTAACAATAATAATCGGATGCTCAAATTATAGATCTAGATCAGATCACATCATATAATGTCTGCTTTAAACTATGCATCCCATGTAAAGGTTGATAAATATAACTTCAGAAGAACCTAATTTTACACAATTCCTCAACACCGACAAAAACTGTTTTGTCTATAACCGATTTTGGTTTATCTAAAAACGTACATAAAAACATATATATTAGACAAAATAGAGTCCTATCGAATGATTAATTCGTTTAGAAAAGGACAATAGTTATCATTCGGTTTAATTATGTTTTGGTATAAAGAGGGCCTAGCTCCTGAATATAACTTTTTTTGTTTTGATTACAACACATAATTGGTTGTTAAGGTTATATATCACGTGCAGATCCAAATCAGTCTTGTTTTCATGAACCCTGAACCGTCCTTTAATGATTCCATATTTGTTATGTTCCACAAGTATGCTATAGCACTTGCCCATTCATTACGTAACGTGTCCTTGACAGTCAACTAACCGATATATGTGACAAGTCCTTTTTTTCATATATGCATATCATTGTTACTACTATATTTCATCATCATTATAAATATGAAGCACATTTTATCTTCGGTATTTTTTTAGATGATGTTTGTGTTTCTCGAGCTAGATCATAATAATCCAATTCAATTTATTATATATGCAAATGCGATCCTTATAGCGAAAAGCGAATAAAACAATTATGTTGAAATTATCAAAAATCTCTACGGCCCTCTATTTTAAAGTTCTGACAAATACTAGGAGATGAGGGACAGACGGCGAGATGAACACACAGTCGCGCGCATTTCTAACCCAAAATGCAAAGCTCCTAACGCTAGATGTTAACCTCTAAGACGCTAAACGGTAACTACTAAAGCGATAAAAATGTAAAATGCTTTAATTAACCATGCACTTAACGTTAAGCGCTATTCTATTATCAGCCATATGCATGAGGGTTGTATAAACAACATAATTATGAGTGTTTATCACAACCAATAAAATGCCCTGGTTACCATGCAGGTAAACAACTAAAATGTTCAAACACAAGTGTTTAAATGAGTTTTATTTCATATGAAGGCCCATTCATGAAAAATCCAAAGCAACTTAGAACATATACTCACCCTTATCACGTGGCAATAAACGCTAAACGTAAAACGCCAAACACTTAACGTAAAACGCTGAACGTTTAATGCTATATGCTGATCTGGGAAGTCCTTAAACGTTAAATGTACTACTGTGCTACTGTACACACATACAAACATACGGGCAGGGACCTCAATTCTAGAGGTTCCAACTTTTTTTGTGAAAGGCCATTCATTCTTGATTTGAATGTTGATAACGAAATCAATAATAACATTGTTAGTGATCTTTGTTAACGAAATTCATACTCATTCCTGGAATAGGAAAATGTTACATTATGTTTGCTCTTAAATTCAAATGTTACCCATATCTCCAACTTTGCTTACTTTTCTGAGTATAAATATGACCCTGTTTAAATCCAATTGTTACATGAAACTAAGAAATGAAGAGTTGCGTGGTATTGTTTTGTATTTTAAGGGAAAGTTGCAAAATTATGTTCGAGTAACTATATAGTTATCAATGATTGTATTTTTTAATCTCTTAAATTCGGTTATAAATCAACTTTAGAATTCATTTCAGTTTCATGAAAGGGTCAGGGCATGCGATATAGTTTCATTTCCAGTACCAAATAATGATTTCTTGCACAATCACAGTATAAATATAGCCCCTCTAAAGTGGAACTATAACACTGTATCGTTAATTGGTCACAATTGCAGATGATGATGATGTTTTTTAAAATATATGCTTGAACATATATTTCTAAAAACACAATCGAAAAAAATACCCATATTTTGAATAAAGCAAGGTCAATGATATTGTTTTTTATTCATTGTAAGTAATATACTTATTTGTATTTTGCAACCTTGAACCATAAAACAGTCATCTTAAATGCATCTGAAGAATCCTCGTAATGATATATTCATGTTTTTTTTTTCTTGATAAGGTGACGGATCATGTTATATGGGTTAAGAGATCCATGCAACAAATACCTTAAGTAAGATTATGCTAGTGAAGAGATTTACTATAAACCATGAAACTGAATTCGAACAAAAAATAATATCGGCATATTAATATTCTTTTTAGCATATATTGTTGGCAACGTCACACAAATAACCGTTGTCATTTTATTTGACATATTCATGCGAAGGCTTCACATGGGAAGCGACAAGTGCGCACGAGGAAATATACTTATGTGTTCTTTATAAGACTAGCGACATGAGCATATAAAGAACATATTAGTATAGTGCCGCTTGCCGCGCTTCGCGCATCATATCACTCGGCGACACATATGAAGGGCACCCAACGACATATTTTTCAACAAGTTGTAAAACCAACGTAAACAACATTACAATTACGAAGAACGAGAAAATAATGGATTTTCAACATTTAAAATTTGCAAAAAGGTGTGAAAAATTTTATCCAAGCCAGATGATCAGTCACTCCTTTTCTAGCCAGCTTGGAAAAAAAGGAACACCTCTTGCGAAAATTGAAATGTTGAATATAACCATATCTTGCAAATAACAGTTAATTAGACAAGTCTATACAGGTTTAATTTATTCTGAAATAATAATTCTCACTAATTATTGTAAAAATTAAAAAATTGTCCAAAAGGTGTTCCTCAAATATCCAAGCTAAACAGAATTTCCTCAAAATTTCCAAGCCAGCTGGAATTCGGTGGGGAACACCTTGATTGGGGAACAGCTCGAGAGGTTCTCTTCCCATATGAACAGTTCCGTTGCATTATATAATAGCTGCTTGTTCTACATCTATAGGTGATCTTATGAATTTAAGCGAAGCAAACTAATGGCAGAAAGACGTTCGAATGAAGTAACATCGAATGAATTCACAAAAACACACTGGGTATAGGATGCTCTAATTTTGGCCAAAACGAAACTGTTCCGTGTGTCCTTTATCGTGGCGGCCGTTTAGCCAACGTCGTGTCGAAGTCGGGTGTAACAAGGATGTTCATATGACGTTATGGCGTAATAACATTTCTATGAACCCAATTAGAACGCTCCCCGTTCACGTACGAAGGCAATATTTTATGGACGTTCTTGTCACGTGGGGCCGTTTCTCTATCACGTGGCCTCAATCGTAAACGAAAACTGAGCTCAATATATTATCAATAGCTTATTGCATTCATATACCCTTATTATAAGTATATACAAATAGCATAATGACTCAAGATCTTAAGGTTAAGCTGACAATAATTATAGAACACGTGTGAAAATTGTGCAATTATTTTGCAATAAAAACAATGACTTGCTTCGGCTTATATTCATTTCAGGACAACGTTATGATTTTTTGCTTGGCAAAAACATGTTGTTTCTTATATAAATAACACTTCATAAGAATATATGGTCAAACATTATTCTCTGTGGTGGGTGAAACGTTTTAGGGACCGGTTACATTGAATCGCAAGTTGCGATTTTTACGGTTACATTAACTAGCGATTTAGGACTTCTTATTTTAATACCTTTCGGCTTTGAATTGATGTTATACTTACGATTGTGTAAACGTTCCAAAACTTATAAAATAAACCTATACTTAATTTTTGGTGGATAGATAAAATAATATATTCTTATTAAACGTTCCTATTTAAAGGCAAATGTTTGTTTGATAATCTGGAAAGACACCTTACTTTTCACTTTATATACCACTATTAATCAATAAAGGAAGATGTTATCAAAGCAACAAAACTTGTGATTATCTTAAGTTTGTGCCGAAGGTGTCATAAAGTAGCAATGATAAATCATTTAATGAGACCATATTTGAAAAGACGATGGTGGATTCATCCTAGACTTCTATGCTAAAAAAAAACAAACAAAAAGACTGCGTCACATATCTATTTAGAGACCTTAAAAAGGATAAAAAGTATATTTACCATCAATGTCTTCCCATCCAAATTAATTTACTACTCTTTCATTTGTAATTGCAATAAGTGCTTAGTCTATTATAATAGTCCATTAACTTTGAATTGTATAGAATCGGATAGTTTTCAATCTCTTTTTCATTCTTTTCTGTTACATCGAAGGTTGACTTATTCTGTTTTTATTACTCCAGTATACTTCTATTCCTCCAGTAGAAGTAGCCTGTCATAATTTTCATGATATGACCAGTATTTAGAATCTACCATTAACTATTATGAACCAATTTGTATTGAAACGGTAGAATATAAATAACTCTGATATCAGATTGAAGTCTATAGCTCTAAAGTATGAGTCTAAATAAAGTAGATTAACAATGTGTTAGATCAGTACTTGCACATTCAACAGGAGATATGTGCAAACATAATTTATTCATAGATGTAGATTCACAGTGAATCATTTAATCTATATTAAAAATGACTAGCTTATCGCTCCTTTCAAAATTTATTGCCGCTGGCGATAGAAATCGCAGCTTGCGTCAAAAAATTTCACTCGGGAAGCGATTCGCAACCTGCGACAAATGTCAAACAAGCAATAATCCATGCAAAGAAATATAGAGCATAATTATTTTGGTTTTGAGAATCGCTGCTATGTAACCGCAAATTTATCAAATCGCTTCGAGCGACAACTACTTTCTTTTAGAAAAAGTTAAAATCCTATAAAGAAAACAGTGAAAATCGCAACTGGCGATAATAATCGCTACTTTAATGTAACCGCTCCCTTAGCGGAAAAATTGCTACTATGTCAAAACAATAGATCTATACTTTAGTAGGTTTTCCAGTAAGAATACTTTCACTTGTGTCTGTAATAATACTATCAACAAAAGTGAAATTATTTAAAAAAAAAGATAAAACGTTTTATACTTTATTTGTTTCGGTAAGATGTTGTTCTTGCCATTTTAGGTTGTATCCCGTCATACAAATATACATAAATGAGTAATCATGTTCATTTTTCTCATCTTCGTTAAAAGCTGGAAATGTTGGATCTTATTCAAAGTAATTCATAATTCATCCTTCATTTCATATAACTTATAAAGATGAGGCAATAAATACAGGGATCAGGATCATTTAAAAGTAAAACTCATAGCCGTTAACAACTAATAGATGATTTTAGTCAAATTGAAATCCAATTTTATCTTAATTCACAATGACGGCAGCGAAAGAGCGCAGATGCAATTGAAAAGAATTTTCACAGTAGAGATATCAGCAATATTCGTTTTCATAATAATGAAATATTAATATAATATCTTTTTTTCCACAGATCTAATTCAAAATGGCGATAGACGAAGTGCACAGAGACATATATAAAGAGAGTTTATATAATATTTCTATCATATATTCTAAATGAATCAACGTGCCTTAATGTATGTTAAAAAAAAACATTTTTTTTTACATAGATCTAATTCAAAATGGCGGATGTGGAAGTGCGCAGCCGCAAAGGCAGCGTTGTGAGCGCCAAGAGCGCTACCGGAAGTGAGACAGGAAGCATGATGAGCGTCGTTGGCATGAAAAAGACACTGGGCTTGATTGGCGGAATCTCGTATATTATCGGCGTCATGATCGGTTAGTATACGGTTATGAAGTCTAAAATAAATGTTATTTCGTAAAGTAGATGTTATAAATATTTCGTTGACGAATAAGACACAGAAAATATGATATTTGATGAGTTATTTATTTCTGATTTCCAATATATAATATAGATACATGTTATATAATAAAGTAAAGAGTGGACAATATAATATTTTGAACACATATGAAAAAAATATGTGAATATACCTGACACATAATCGAGTGCCAAATCAACTATATATCTTCATAATTTCTATTGTCGATATATATTTCTTCAGGATCTGGTATATTTGTTTCGCCGAAGGGTGTCCTGGAAGGCGCTGGTTCAGTTGGAATGAGTCTTATCCTATGGGTGGCCGGCGGTATTCTTTCGCTTTTCGGTATGTGCTTCATTATTTCAATAAAACTGAATCGATTATTAATATTTAAGCGATGAATATTTATTTGAATTATATGAATATGTCAAATTATATGTAAAGATAAACCGGCAACATATGATACAATTTAAGTAAATTTATTTCTAAGCTTTTGAATAAACATCGTGATTGCGAACATACTACTTTTATCACAAAACATGTGTCTTGCAATAAACAAAATTAACTTGAAAATAGAATGTCAATTAAGTTATCGCTCAGTTGTACTATAAACAAGTTCAACCACACACAACGGAATATAAAACCACATTTTTTTCTCACAGGTGCCCTTGCATATGCCGAGCTCGGCACCATGATCCCGAAATCAGGCGGCGAGTACGCCTACCTCCTCGACTCCCTGCACCCTGTGTTCGCCTTCCTGTTCTCCTGGGTCTCGGCCTGGATCCTGAAGCCCTCGGGAGTCGCGGTGATCACATTGACATGCGCTGAATATGTGTTGGTGCCGCTCTTTAATGACGGATGTGGGTCGCCTCCCGCAGTCGAGACCAAGTTGCTGGCGATCACGGTTATATGTAAGCGCTTTCCTGTGAGAATCATTTTAATTGAATTACGTCCATATGTAAGCTTTAGGTTTTCGATTTGGTGTATTGTATTAAATATTGGGGGTTTAGAATAATGTTGTTGGAACCAACTTATTGATGATCACGGTAATATGTGAGCGTGCTACTTTCTATTTGCCGAGTTTTCAATCTATGATGTACATAGGGATTATGAATATGTGGCACCGTTTCTGAGACGGGGTTGTCAGGTTCACTATCGTATTATTCTTTGTGACACAAGTGGAGGGATCTTCCATTGTTCTTGTCAGATAACTCACGAACTTCTATAATTCTTTTTCAAAGTGGTGCTCTCGGCAGTGAACATCATGAGTGTGGAAGCAGCCAACAAAGTGCAGATCTTCTTCACTCTCGCCAAACTCCTGGCGCTCGGCATCATCATCCTTGGCGGAATCGTCAAGCTTTGTCAAGGTAAGAATGCTACATTGAATATTATTTGACTTTTATTGTTTTAGATAAAGCTACCCTAAAGTAAGAACACCTGAAGGAAAGCTGTTTTACAAAGCGTTGTGCGAACCAGAGTAGAAGGAATGAATCTAGTAAGGAATCTAGAAGTAACACTGGTGGGCAGTTTCAAAGATTTAGCTTAATCTTAGACTGACTGTAATCGTGGGATTAGTCTAAGATAAGACAAATTTCGCGTTTCAGACCTATGGATTATGACCAATCTAAGGTTGAAAATGTAATCCTGGGGGCTTGTAGGATCAAGTAACACTGGAGGTACACTAAACTGTTATGCATATCTGCCGCAATTTCAAATTATCAATTAAAGTAGATCTAATCAATATCTTTATTTTGTTTAAGGATACACCGAGTACCTGTCAACCGGGTTCGAAGGGACGAATGGCAATGTTGGTGAACTTGCGATTGGATTTTATAGCAGCATGTGGGCTTACGACGGATGGTGCGTGCTTATTTATAAAATTATCTAATTTGTAAAACCCATGAGTATTCATATGAATATAGAAGAATCGAATAATTGCCCAATTATATGCATGATCCAATATACTACCCTAAGCCGATGGCTGTTCAATTAAATGAATATGTATATTAATCATAACTAAGTAATTAAAGAACTTATTCTGCACATTATCTCGTATTGTCACGCTTTTTCAGAGTAAAAAACCGGCCTTTTTTTCCTGGCAAATCATCATAAAAAAATACAAACATTTGACATGTTTTTCCCTATCGCAAATAAGTATAACATACCATGGAAAATATATCCTTCTCATCATAGGAACAATCTGAACTACGTCACCGAAGAGCTGATCCGTCCTTCAACCAATCTGCCTCGAGCCATCTGGATCGGAATTCCATTGGTCACCGTTCTGTATTTGCTGACCAACATATCCTATTTCACTGTGATGTCGCCAATGGATATTCTGGATTCGCCAGCCGTCGCAGTGGTAATGGATATGTTCTTTTTATAAAGATAAAAAGTCCAACTGGGTCGAAATAAAGAAATGATTAAAAATGCATGGTCTCGAAGATGCGATTTATCATATGGGGATCAGTTAAGCCCGTTAGTATTACTGACATATGCTTAGCATACATTTGAACCTACAGGATAATTATTATTGGACGTGAATCTATCCATTAATCTAAACTAACGTGAGCAAGTAAACGTATATCTTAGTATGCTAACTTATATCTTAGTTCAATATTCAAACTTGGCTAAGGGATCATATAATCCCCATAAACACTGATCTTTTCACTTACAACTAACATATAATTTCATCTGGTAGACTTGGGCCGAGCGGGTGATCCCCAACATAGCATGGATCATCCCTATATTCGTTGCCATGTCGACCTTCGGTGCAGCCAATGGGATCATGTTCAGTACATCCAGGTAAGCATGCATGAATATATATCCCAGTCTATACGAAACCTCATCATGAGCTAATGCTGACCTAAAAATAACTAATACGAATGAAAATAAAAGAAAATATTATTGAATGTTAATTTTAGAAAAACACCATTAGCTAATTTCTCAATGTTTGTCATTCCTCGGTGATAATTCATCAACATCTGATGATCAAGCTGCATACCATAGTACACTTTTTTAGAATTCACGCATAACAAGTTGAGTAATGTACGCATGGCATAAATGCATTGGAGTTGATTCGCTTCGGGTAACGAAATTGTAATTAAAACACGTTGATATTGTAGATTGCTGTACGTAGCAGGAAGAGAAAAGCACATGGTCAAATCTCTGTCTATGCTTCACGTCACCAACAATACACCTTCACCATCAATTGTCTTCACGGTAAAAAATTACAGGCAAAATTTCCATCTGAATTTAAACCTAATTAGACGTACACAAAAAATATAGTTAAATTAAGTTTGTAACGGTCATACGGCTTCCATTTCATTTACAGTCGCTATTGGTGCTATAATTATTTCTATGTGGATATAAACTATATACTGAAGCACTGTTCAAGATGGTGATGCATTATTTTTTTCTGTATATAATTGACGTTCTTTTTTCTAGGTTATCATTTCTATCATCATGGTGATTCCTTCCAACATCGGCAGTTTGATCAACTTCTTCAGTTTTGCAGCCTGGATGTTTTATGGACTCGTGTTTGCATGTCATGTCTACCTGCGATTCAAGAAACCCAATGCTCTTCGACCGTACAAGGTAACGTAAATTATTATAAACTTATGTAGCCAAAACCTCTTAAATTCGAATAAATTTTAATAAATAAGACACGTAGGTTTTAATGTTGTTATGTTACCATTTATACCAATCATTTAACATTGATATTATATAAATGATAAATAGTAACAGAATAAATAGTTGCTATGCCCCCAGGCTCGCCCCGCGTGCCCTGTTTGCTCTTGCATATTTGTATCACAAAATACATATTACCCTCCCCAATCTGTCGCTCTGATTCGTTATACCATTGGCACAATTTATTCTACTTTTGCTTGATTCGGATCTGCAAATAAAATAAAAACTTAACTACACTTTATTTTTAAATTTATTTATTTGTTTTTTTTTTCAGTGCCCTATTGTTCTCTCCATAATCGCCTGCGCAGTGTCCATATTCATTGTGCTGGCCCCTGTGATCCAGGCGCCTCAGATCGAGTTCCTCTACGCATTTCTGTTTATTGTGGGCGGCGTCGTCTTCTACTTTCCCTTTGTCCATTTCAAATGGGAAATCCCCGGCATGGGTAAGTGGTTATGTGGTTATTTACGGGGGTATTGAAACTCAGATCGGGTTCCTCTACGCATTTCTGTTTATTGTGGGCGGCGTCGTCTTCTACTTTCCCTTTGTCCATTTCAAATGGGAAATCCCGGCATGGGTAAGTGGTTATGTGGTTATTTACGGGGGTATTGAAGCTCAGATCGGGTTCCTCTACGCCTTTCTGTTTATTGTGGGTGGCGTCGTCTTCTACTTTCTCTTTGTCCATTTCAAATGGGAAATCCCCGGCATGGGTAAGTGGTTATGTGGTTATTTACGGGGGTATTGAAACTCAGATCGGGTTCCTCTACGCCTTTCTGTTTATTGTGGGTGGCGTCGTCTTCTACTTTCTTTTTGTCCATTTCAAATGGGAAATCCCCGGCATGGGTAAGTAATTATGCGGTTATGTGGTTATTTACAGGGGTATTGAACCTCAGATCGAGCTCCTCAACGCCTTTCTGTTTATTGTGGGCGGCGTGGTCTTCCACTTTCCCTTTGTACATTTCAAATGGGAAATCCCGGCATGGGTACATGGTTATGTGGTTATAAATGTGGGTATTGAACCTCAAATCAAGTTCCTCTACGCCATTCTATTTATTGATGGTGGAGCCATCTTTTAGTTTCCTTTTTATACATTTCAAATGGGAAACCCTAGTCATGGGTAAGTGATAATGTGCTCGAATCATTTTGTAACCCTTTTTATAACGTAAAAAGGTACGTTTGAGAGTATGTGTGTTTATGTGATCTGAAAGCCAGTTATTACTAGGATTCTCTCTATTTACGAGTTCATATGTTGCGCATTGTCTTATTACCATGAATCTTGCCATGATTGAAAATTGCCGCTTATGGTGTATGCAACTAAATAGATGTATAGTAATATACAGAAAACTAGGACGCCTGGTTCATTCTGTTATATAAGTTTATATTAGATGTTATTATTGCATATGAACAAACATGTTTTAAAGCGCGTTCACCCGAAACAGGTAAAAAAGCACGAAAGCGTGTTTGTTATGTCTAAATACCAATTTCACCTGAAGAAAAAACGCGCATAATGCAAACAAATTACGCGTTTTTGTTTTTCTTCAAGTAAAATCTGAATAAAAACATAACAAACACACTTTCGAGCTTTTTATGCAATTGTAGGGTGAACGCGCCTTTTTTTGTGTTTATTTTTATTCTTTACATTCAAATATATCCATTTTTACCATAATTGGTTATTACAGAAAAATTCAACGCCTGGTTCCAAGTCTTCATGCAAGTGGCTCCACCAGACGAAAGCCTGCTTAAAGAAATCATGGAAGAAGATATCGGCAAATACGAAAAGCAGCTGGGTTCGATGGATCTAGAAATCGAGGGGGACCAATCAGCTTCAAGACCTGGATCACGTGGTGCTGATAAGCCAAATAAGGTGGCGCCATTACCGGAAGTGGACACGGATGGCGGCGGGAAAGTGGGATCGAGCTCATTATAAAACGGGTTTTCATTATAAAACTAAGTTCATTATAACATTATAAACCTATGTTCATTAGAACGGTGTTAATTTTAAACGATGTTTATTATTAGATGATGTTTGTTAAACGGATATACATGTATATGTTGCGAATGACACACTGTGTGAGTCTGAATTTATTTATGAAAAATCATGCATGTATACAACCATTCCTTGTTATTTGTGTTTCTTACAAAACCGAAGGCAACATGGATCAGACTGGTAGAGTATATTTTATAAAACCGTGTTTATCAATGCAAAACTACATAATTGCATGAAATTCATGTATGATCGATGTCTATACATATCATATTCTGATTTTCTGTGATACTTTATTCATTTTTACATTGGATATGAGCAATAAAACATGATTGTTTGTGACTGAATGGTTTTATTTGATACATTTTATATGATATATTTGTTAATTAACTGATTGCGACAATTAATGGGCATACATGCCAGATTTACATGCAAAATTTATATTTACATAAATGTATAACGTGTATAACAACTAGGTCTATCATACTCATGAAACATGAAATTAAAGTTTAGTTTTTGAAACGTATGTGTCACGTATTTGATTGACATCACTGTGTGTTTCTTGTGGATCAACATCTAATTCAACCACCAGCATTTCCTTCACATAATCCTCATCTGCCGGGGCGAGTTGCAAGAACATCTGCAGACCGATGTTGAACGTTTCTAGAACAAAAGAAACCATAATATAAAACTCAAATAAATGTCGCGTTCACACGCTCCGAAAAAAAAGCTCAAAACACACAATTTTGCTTTAAACTTGAAGCCACATTGGTATAAAAACATATTAGTTTAACCCTTTTGTTCACCCAGAATTCTGCGCATTTATTTCGGATTATAGCGCCTTAAAATGGCCTTAAAGGACATTGATCATATGTTAATTGAATTGTGACCATAGAATTCCTTTACTAAATTAATTATATTCTAAGCATTAGAGATTATACTTATCAATCTATCCGGGTTATTTTTTAATATATACGTATCGCTCAACTAACGCAGATTTTTTTTTCCATATTGTAAGAGGATATTTTATTGATTTAAAAAACATGACAGCCAGAGGATTTGTTCATGTCAACTATTAAATATATTGTTGTTTATCCTAAAGTCTTATGATATTCTACTAAGAAATCCTCCCAAGTATCGTGCTTTATCCCTCGGATGAAGAATCCTTTTCGCTAATTTTGGTTTTCTATCAGAAAAATCAAAAAACAAACTAAAAACATTGTAGGTAGCGGGATAATCCCGGGATAATCTCGGGTACCAGGGTCCCGCTTGGTGCGCATAGTCTCACCGGAAATCTTCCTTGCTTTTCGCGAAACACAAAGCAGCAGACGTGATTTTGTTGGATTTTTGAAAAAGTGTGTTTTATTGGATTTATGGCGTGGAACAGGATATTCAGGTCATAAATGGTATGTAGAACATACATCTAGTAAAAAGTTTGATACGTTTGTGCTAAATGTTGCTCATTTTAGTAGTTTGTTAAGTGTAACAAGTCTGGGGATTGGAATCAAGTACCGGGCCATAGTCTGGGCTCCTCTACCCGCTAACCATGCAGATTATTGTTATATTTAATGTTTTGATATTAAATTGGGTCACATTAAAGGGTTAATTTGTCTCTGGGCTACACCAATTCTGTGGAGGCAATGGGTCGGTGTATTACCTAGGTCAATAGAGCTTTCCTAATCATAAAATTAGCTCAATACCACTTCTCCCTGTGCTAGACTCAGGCTGTCCAAGCAGCGCGAGAGATTTGTTCTGTGGATGCAACAA
>LQRL01168873.1:0-10092 GCA_001703475.1 Hydroides elegans | reverse complement strand
CCCCCCCCCCCCCGTCACTAATGTTATACATTATTCAACCTGCTCGAAAATGCATTTGTACATGTATATATATATTCATATGTACATTTTTATTTGTGCCAGGCGGTCACAGACAAATGTTAAATGTCATACAAATATATTTTGATATAAATTAATGTACATTTTCAATTTAAAATTTGAATTTAAAAACATGATGGAATACAATCAGTAGGTTTGATATGTACACATAAAACTCATTTAATCCAAACCACTTTTGAACGATCCCTAATTAGACTTTTGATTAAACCGATAATCATAGCAATCCATCTGAAATCACATAGCTAGATATATATATGATTATTATAGCTGTAAATGTATATTGTTAAATAATTCTATATGGTATGACAATAAAAAAGCTCACAACTGAAAGAATTTGCAATGCAAATTTATAATCTATCTTTATTGAGGTCATTAGGCAACACTTGCATGTTTTATTAAGCTGTTTGTGACATGCAAACGTCGCCTATTGTTAATAATAGATTTATTTACAATGAAACGACCACATTACTCTTGAACGACAGTGTGTCGTTCAAGATTAGTGTGGTCGTTTCATTGTTAATAAATCTATTATTAACAATAGGCCACGTTTTTCATATCTATTCAAGAGGATTTTTTAAAAATTTGATATTGATAATTTTAATCTGATAACTATTCTTATCTGTTTGTCGTGATACAAAACTATCAAAATATTGTTTTCATATACAATACAACATTAGTTGTTATACATAATATACATTTTATTAAATATATATTGTAGGCCTATACAATCGCAGTAATTATGCAGTAACTTGATTAAAATACACATAAAGTGCTCTAACGTTGAATAGAAAATTCTAGATGTGTATATATTGTTGGATTGTTGATGTATGTAGTTTTCTATTTCAGAACAGTAGTTTTCATAAGTTTTAAAAGTATACATAAAACAAACATGAAGTTATAATAACTCATTTGCAATGTAATGCGTTATATCTGCGTGACAAATAAAATTAAATTGCTTTATACGTATAATATTATAACCCATATACTATGTAGAAACGATATGTTATAAATAAACAATCCGACAACAAACATTGAACCGAACACAATGTCTAAACATTCGTGGTGTTCTGTAAATTGCTTGCCTCAGCATCAGTGTGTATAAACTGTTTTTTGTACATGCGTCGCCCGATCAACACCAAAATGGTTCCTCAAAACTGTTGTAACATTACAACCACTGCCCCATGTTTCTTCATCAAGATATTCGCGAGCGAACAGTTTTTGTTTTTGACCACTTTTGAGTCCAAATCCCAAATAAACTTGAATGCCTGCTCTTCCGTCTATAGTACGTACTATAGACCAACCGGCCAATGATTCCTCCTTTCGTCCGTTGTTCTCCAGTGCTATGTATGTCCCATCACCCGAGCATTCGGAAATAGAAACGGGCCCCTTTGCACTTCGTTGATATGTTAATTTGGGTTCTGAAAAAAAGGTTTTATTTATTTGCCCCTTATTTTAAATAGTACTTCGATGTTATATTTTTAGGGGCATTATGCTCTATGAGCAAAGAATTAAATGCTGACGATATACACAACCACTCATTAGTAATTGAAATGCTTTGATTCGTTGCAATAATCTTAGGCAAATTCTCCACAAATAAAAATATATATTACTATTTGGCTGTATATGTGACATTGAAGCATTTTTATATGACACATTGCACTACGTTGATATGATGATTAGCGCCCTGAATTCAAATATAATTATCATGATTATTTATGAGCAAAATAATAAATTCTGGTGACATTCACTACCACTCATTAATAAAATGAATATTTGCAGTGTTTAGTGTCTTATGGCCGGGTGCTACTAGCGATATTTGCCCTAAGAAAAGCTTGAGTGTAGCTCGAGCCAGTGAAAGGGGTGCAAGTGGCAAGGTTGATTATTTGTGTTTGGGGATAACTCAATCGTGTATTATTGCTACCGGTTTATTATAAGTAACACCCAATCAAGATTATAGGTATTTGAGGGCTATAAAATCCTCAACTCAAAAACATTAAAGAGTGTTATTTTGCAGGGTATCGAATCAATAAATTTACACAAATATAGGTAGAGTTATAGATTCGTAAATAAATAGGTTAAAATAAATAAAGTCAGTTGGTAAGATAAAACTCTGAGACGATTAGAATGAAATGGATAGTCTACGTTGGGTCAAATAAATATTATTGTAAATCAATACTATGGAAATAGCTATTTCTTACATGATCCAAATAGTTCAAATAATCCAAAAGGTTTTTTGAACATTCATAAGTCGTTGTTGATCAACGTTGTTGTGATGATGTTGCAAAGATGTACGCAAAAATTACGTTCATTTGACGTCCTTGTGCCAAAAACGACGTCCGGGCTCTTTCATATACATATGTTGAATACTGTTCTAGAATAGTTATATAGTGATTGATTTTGAAAAATAAATAGTTGGATAAAGTTCCGTGTCGCGGTGGCTATTCATGCAAACCGAAAATGCGATGAAACTACAAATAACCACTTGATTTGATCTTAGACTTTCAAACTATGGTGCTGACACAAACTAGAGTAAAGGACACCGACCCAACATCGCCTATTGCAAGCCGAGGATGATACCTGGTCAGAACAACACTTCTCAATGTAATATCCCAATAAGAACAAGCTTGCTCTCAAAAATAGCTTGGCTACACCGAGCTTTTAACTAATTGCACCCGGCTATAAAGACTTTATATAAATCGATTTCTCTTTTAATCGTCTTACGTTTTCTCTTCTTGAAGTGGAACTCTCCCGGTTTGACGTATTTCTCACGAGACTCTTTATATTTCATTATCTGGAGCTGCTCTTCACTTGTTAAAATGTCGGTCGAACAAACGACATCCGTGAATTCTTTTATCGTCATAATCGGAAATCTGATTTTAAATAGAGCTTCACCAAGGACATCGCGCACTGGTTTGATATCATCGGATTTTGATGCAGCCCACTTGTAACAGCTTTCAAATATGTCGACTTCTTTGGCACTAAGACGGTCGCTCTCCAAAATAAACGACAGGGTTTCATGTGATATTTGGCGAAAGTCATCTGAGGTCAAAACTGCACGTGTATTTTGTTCGATAACACCCCAGCATTTCTGAACAATTCTATCCTCGTTGAAAAATCTACTATGTTCCAAAATTGAGAGGACATTGTTAACATTGAGTTTTTTGCCAAGAAAATCTATGCAGCTTTGAACAAGATTTGGAAGTTGATATTTCTTTGCAGCATATATCACTTGCCATACATAGTTCTCATTTAATTCAATCTTATCCGTGTAAACAAACCTATAATAATAGTTTATGTTTATCAATAAATGTTTTTGATACCTGCTATATTAAATTAGTGCAGTTTTTATACACCTTCTCTACATTTTGACAACAATATGAATGTATAAATGGCAAACAACTGGCCGGTTATGATCTGTACATGATGCTCAAAGATGATATTTTTTGGGAACTGATGTGATAAAATCACTTTCGCATGAAACAATTGATTTTGAATTTGTATATACAACGTTTTCAAATTGAATATTTCTATCAATAAAAAGAAAAGTCATGGTTTAAAAAACTTACTTGAGCATTTGTTGAAAAATATTTGGATCAATGTCCGATACTTTGATATCTCCTGTCTCCTTCAAGTCACCACAAAACATGGCCCAAAACACAGGGGATGCCGAAATAAGCATATATGAATGGGCACGTATCTTTTGGGGCTTCTCTGATGCAAAACATAAATGTATCCCATTTCAAATCATGATAGATGGCTTTAGTAATCTTAATGTGTTATACATGTCCATATGAAAAGTAACGAGTAATCATAAATAATTATAAATCATATTTTATGAAACCTAATTTCTAGAAAATTTCGAAGCATTAACAAGATATTTTGCTACAAATCGCTATCACATATTCATTATGTATTCCATTGAATCATGGAAAAGTATCTATACATAACTCTTATTTATGTTAATATATTTCATTATCAAACATGCGATTTAAAAGACAACGGGTTTCATGAATAGCAAATATTGATCCTTACATACATTAACACCCCGGAATATACTTTATATTCGGGATAAAATAGATTCATTCTGCCTAAAATAGAATAGAAAAAAGTTGTTTTAAAATCGTTTTAACGAAAATGTTAGTATCTAACAATAGATAATATTAATAAATGATACGTATATATACGTTAATCTTACCTTCCACAGACGCAGATACCATAAAAGCTACATCAGTTGCTAGTTCTTTATCGAGCATGTGTTCATTCCGTTGACAGACATTTTTATTGGATTGCCAGGGATTTTCTTCGTAGTGTGACGCCATTTTTATTTCAATTTTTAATATTGTGTTGCCTCTTTAATCTTTCCAATGATAATTAGAATTTGATACTTTTCTGGGTGTCACTGCTAGAGCTTACTTGTGCTTCAAATGTTATTCTTACATATCATATACTGTTAATATAAGCCTTTTACGTCTGAACCTTGTAGTCCACCAGCTTACTTAAGAGCGATCAATATCAGGAAGTGGCTCTTCAACAAGTATATCATAGTTAAAAGGAGCATTGAAGATATAGTTAGCAGTTAGAGTATAATATAGCTGATTGCACGATGATCAATACGAAAGTGCCTTTTATCGAAACAAGAATGTTGTTTTTATCAATCGTACTAGCTTATGATCTCGAATTCATAAATATTATAAACATTAAAGTGCTTATATGTCGCACTGAATACCGTGTAAATTACCCATCCCATGCTGTGTTTGCTTCATAAGCATACATTAGTACTATTTCTATTTGTAAAATATATTTAATCAAGGACAAATCTGTTTCCATTTCGGTTTCAACCTTTAATTTTGATGAAACGACATTATTTTCATGACAGTTTTAGTGCACCAATAAATTATAAGTGATTCATAAAATTTCATGGCATATCATAGACAAAATTTTTATTTACGTCAAAATGTTTTTAAATGTTTTATTTTCAAATAAGATATGTACCCCACAGGATTTTATTTGAAATCTAATCGGTGAAATGATAATCATTGTTGCGAATTATTGATACAGGGCATACGGCGCAATCAATTATGCAATCAATTATGCAAACAACTGGTCTTCGAAGCTAATTCACACAGAGAAAATGGTATAAATGTTTTGATTTTCATGGAATTCGTTAGGTAGTTTAGCTTTCCGTTTTTGTCTCTCGCTAGGTAAACATTAAAGTTACCAACAAAAATACCTCGTTCAGTTCATTATGCCTTAAACAAATGACTCTATCTTACCTAGACAATCCAGATATTTGTCGTAGTTCTCATTATATTGATTTGTTTGATTTGTTAAATATACATTGAGAATGCAAATATGCTTACGGTCATTCAAAACTATTAATCCTTTTATCCAATCTTCTTTGAAGTACATGCATTTTGCGTTTATGTTATTTCTATTCATATTCCATGGTATACCCATTCCCCAGAACATCTACTGAGTTTCATGATTAGTTTCAAAGATTTTAAATCCTAGAAGATTATAAAATAAATTGTCTTAAATACTTGATTCTTATTTATCGAGCCATGTCTCTTGCAGGCGAAGTATTTTACTTTTATTCGATATCATTTTCAGTTCAATAGCAGATATTTTGAAGCAAGCTATTAAAACTGATATAATTAGTATAATTGTATTTTACTCTTGTTGCACCATCCCTTTTTAGTACCAAATTACTTATTTTTATGTATTTGGGGAGGCACCAAGATTTTTCGTATCAGGTTACCCTGGGGCCAAATATATTATTTATTAATCTATTCAATACCTTCACTGATAATGTTGACAAGGAATGAATTGTAGGTCGGAAAAGTGGTATCAGTTTAATACATTTCACGTTTGTGTCAATACCAACCGATTGGAAATGAGAGCTGATATCATCAGATGCGGTAGCAAGCGAGACACGTGAGATGAATACGCTCAGTGACCTTTTAGTTGCAACAGCAATATTTGAACATTCACTCCTTCTTCTTCGTTGAACCATTATTAAACCATCCTCTGGGGCACTCGTATTAGGATAGCTCCTGTCATTACCTGTCTCGTCTCCTTGGAAGGATACACTTTTGATAGAACATTGGTTAGCTGACTGAGAATTTGTTCCTCTTAGGGCAGTTTTAAAGTGATCCCTTGTCAATACCTCCTTATAGCTGACACTCTGTTTCGGTATAATATAAACTTTATTGAGTGCATTCTCTCTTGTAATATCTTGTGATTTCGATTAGTCAGTTAATATCATTATTTACCTCCCATTCCCCATTTGCTCTTTGATTCAGTCTGAATTTCGCTCTTTAGTGCATCACGTTTTAGCAAGATTTCATTTGTTGGATTTTTTCCGCATTGTGTTTTTTAAAGAGTTTTAATGTCAACACTCCTATTTGAAACGTCAATTTTTGTAATATTGATTGAAGGTCCCAAGCAACAAAAAGGGGCACTTGATCCAAGAAAATTTGGTCGACATGTCAAGCATACCTTCAATAGAATTAAGTTTTCCTGCCTTCGTTTGAATCGCTGGCCAGTGTGATTAGGGCGTGGCTCATGCAATATTAATCTGATTGCAATATTAATTTGATTGCATTATCCGAGTAGAAGTCGGCGACGATTGTAAATCAAGTGACACAGCGGTATCAAGTCACAATTGTTGTTTGAATATGCAAGAAATTCGTTTCTGATCGGTCAAACTCTGCATTTGACAATCTTTTCTTTCAGTTAGCAATTCGTGGGGTTCGATTTATTATCATTATCCTCGATTGGGATGGAAGTTACATGGTCAGTTATGCTGTTAGAAGCATCACAATCCGACTCCACTCTTTGCGAGGTACCGAACATTGTGACCTCTATGTCTGAGTGATCCTAGGGTTTTACTCTTGACTTTTTCAATGTTTTCAACTGCCTGTTAAATAAATCAAAACATTCATCACATCTCAAGTCGTCCGTCTTCCTGAGTACGACAGTGGGCTCTTTCACATTACATACACATGTTTGAAATCGAGTGTTCACTATTGACCTTTGTGATTTAGGTCTTGAAAAAGAAGTTCCGCTGTGAAATGCATCTTCTTTTCCCACGTCTTCATGAAAAACAAATGACTATCTTAACTTCAATATTTATCGAATAATGTTGGTTTAGAGGTTGCTCGGCTACTTGATTTTATTTAACTGGATCAAACATGTGTTAACAAATTTCATTCCCGGTAAAAATGTACAATTTTAAGTCTTATCTTACAATAAAAATTGGTTTTTAAAAGGAGACAATTGACATTGTAAATTATATATATATATATTCAAATAGTATATAAAAAGTCAGGGTAAAAAATCGACAGAAACGCTACTTAAAATATCCATTGCTATCTTGGTGCATGAGAAGACTCATTAAAGACTGGGCACGTTAGTCAACCACCCCCCCTCATAGCATAGGAAGGGCGATAAACTCAATCCGGGAAATCACAGAGCCTTCTCGCTCCTTTCCAACCCAGGAAAGGTTTTTAACAAAATCCGGCTAAATCGAATGAAACGGAAGACGGAGGAGGCAACTGATGAGAGCCAATTTGGCTTCAGACCCAGACGAGGCATGGTAGACGGCATATTCATATCGTGTCCCACTTCACTTTAATTTCGTTGATTTCAAGGCTGCCTTCGATGCGGTATGGAGTAAGGCCCTGAGGAAATTGATGATCGAAATCGTTAAAGACTCCAAATTCATCCGTATTAAAGAATCCATTTAAAATGAGACAGAGTGCGCCATAGTCATCGATGGACAGTTAACTGAGTGGTTCGCATTGAAGATCAGCCTCATACAAGGATACCTGCTATCACCCACCCTATCTAATATTTGTTCTTGAATTTGTCATGAAAGAGCTGAAATGCCTTGATAACACGCTCAAACTCAATGACAGTTCATCAAAAGACATCACATACGCAGGCGATACAACCATCCTGTCAGCGATTTTCGAGAAACTCCATCTGTTAACCTCACAGCTCAAAAATGCATGCCAAAAATGGGGTGTGAAAATAAAGACTTAGCAATTGGAACATCGGCAAAGCCCTTCAGATGAAAAACACAATCACTGAAGTGGTAAAGCAAAAACTGCTGAGATGGTTTGGCCACGTGACACGACGTCCTCTGAAAGCTATGTCGCCAAAGTCTATCGAGAAGATTTCCCAAATCAAAGACCGCGAGGCAGGCCACCGAAGAAATCGATCACTCTGTAGGAGAAGACAAAGAACTCCCTATTGCTACCGCATAGCGCAGAGTATCGAACCGTGGTGTTTGGCTTACAGTCAGCCGTCTGGAGAGAGCGAGGGGACAAAAAGTCCTGAGCATCTAAGTAAAAGTAAAGTCTTCGATACTATTGACCATAATTGTTATAAAAAAACTAGATAACTATTCAAAAGCAGTATACTTCTAGATTTGGTTTGACTTAGAATGCTATATTGCTTACTCATTCTACCTTATATAATTTATTGTTCTGATGTGTAGGGGACAACGTATAAAATCACGACAAAGTGTATTTCAGTATAACAAAAAAAGGCTAACCGAATAATCTGCAACGGAAGTAGGAATGCTTATACTTTGTGTTTATTTGCCAAATCAAAACTTTTAAAGTTCGAAGATATGGTAAATTTAAAGTGGGCAATAATAATGTACAAGGCTAAGCACAACAATATCCCGAATAATCTTACCTAACACTTCACTAGAGCTTGTAATACCAGAGGTTACACGCTCAGAAATGATGATAATTTCCGGGTCAAATACGTAAGAACAATTCAAAGGTCGCATTTCTTAAGTAGCCATGGGGTTAAACTATTAAATTCAGTACCGAAAACGTTAACTAGTCTCATAAACTTGCTTCACTTAAAAAAAAAGTATAAAGTTTTGTTGCTTAAAAGGACATCTAAATTTGCGATATATACTACTGTTTGATTTTCTCTAAAAACCAGTATTACACATTTATTTTGCTTAGTTGATGTGTTTTACAATTCTATTTAAAAGTCAAAGTATATCAATCGTAATTCATAATTGAGGTATAGGCTATAGTTACATTTTTACTTTGTCTAATTGTTAGTTCATTACTCAGGCGAAGTTCTCGTACAAGCTATATGCTTCTCAATTTCGCCATTTTTTGTAAAATGTACATGTACAAGCTGTTGGAAATAAACTCTGATAGATTGATTGATTACAAGTAAGTCAAAATGTATAACATCCATTTTCGGGGTTAAAGTGAAAAGTTGCCTCCTTATTAAACTGGTTCCCATCTTTACTGGCTATGTTCCAGATTTTCTTACATGTTACATGTGACATTTTTTTAGAGGAAGCTCATCAAAGTCATATCAACTGTGAAAGCAACTGAATATGCAATAAGATATAGTTAACACAGAAAATATAAATCAGACGAACATTTGTCAATGTAAGTTTTTGGTGGGCGATAATGGCATCTTCAAGCTTTGGTGGCGTTTGGCAATTTGATAAAACCTTGTGCGAACGAAACGAGCATATGCTTGAGAAAGAATTGGCTACAGACGTAACGTTTGGCGTGTCAGGATCATTGAATGGTAGGTGTGCAGCTTTGTTCTAAGGGTTATTTTAAATTATTTATGATATCACTATCTTTCATGTCTTGAAGATCGCTTACGAGTACTTGTACTCATACGTGACAAAGCTTAGCTGTTCCAAGGGGTGACAGATGATTTAACTTACAGGATAACTTACAGGATCTCTTCTGGACGCAGGTCCATATAGACCTCTATATCCAGATCTTCTTTTTATTTCTGATTTGTATGTAATCAGTGCGCATACACTTGGCAATGAATGGTGTTTATATCAGCGGCATGGGTATGGTGCTGTGTATTCGTACTTAAACTCAGCATTTCTCCAGTAGGCATCGAGGTTACGTTCAAATGCAATGAGGTTCTTAGAATCTACTACATGATTTGGTAGCTCATTCCACAAGTTCACCACTCTATGCGTGAAAAAGAACTTTCGAACGTCCT
>LQRL01168866.1:11967-27839 GCA_001703475.1 Hydroides elegans | reverse complement strand
CAAGTTTTGTATAAAAACATAGGAATTAATCCCGAGTGTTCATCTATAATCGCATGCATTTCAAGTGATTTTCAGTTGACGCGCTCAATGTTTTCGAAAAGCCACGAAATGAAAATATGTCCTATAATGAAAATATGTTTGAAGGTAGTCTAGTGTTGATCACTCCTTTATTTCAAATGTTTCTTGTAGAAAGAGAAAGATAACGAATATAGACCTAGATAGATCTGCATACGTTTCTAAATGCTGTTTACACCCATAAACTATATAAATATAGTATTCTAGTGATGAATGCATGTACATTTTGCGAGTTATATTTTTAATAAAACAAGAAAGTAAACATGCATGATTTGAACAAAATGTAAAATATGTGCTTTAAATTATATAATCAACATTCCGCTACCTATTTTTTATACGGTATATAAACTATCAATACATATACTGATAAAATAGAAATGGTATTTCTCTGTATAAAGGATATAACTATCCATTCAAACAAATTCAAGATTTCGTTCGACAAGTTATACTCGACCAAATGATATGCACACTCAATGTTTTTTCCCGAATATGGATGAACACTATTTCAAATGTTCGCGCGCGAAAAACACACGAAATTTCGTTCGTGCACAGACCTTTAGAATTGTCTAGGTACATGAATATCTTTAATTCAAATCTTGAAAATAAAAAATTGAATGATATATGGTTCAATCGTTGGATAACCCATGCTAGAATTAAAAGTCAGTTAAATTTAATCAACCACTCCCTCAGTAAGAGGGCGAGTATGTACAGGTTGTATATGACTTAAATAGAGTTTTCGCCTTTAGCCACCTAAACACTCCATTTGGTGTTTATATTGACGTTTTCATGATGTAAGAAGTGCATATAAATTTGAATAAATCTCTTCCTATTGGACGGGTGAAGGCCGGGCAGTATGTTTCTTTTATCAATCCTAAAATTTAAATGTTAGTTATTGCGTAGCTTCGGAAATCAGAACCTTCGGACATGTGAGCCTTCGGACATGTGAACCTTCGGACAAGTGGACCTTCGGACAAGTGGACCTTCGGACATGTGGACCTTCGGACATGTGACATGGAACCTATCACACTATGTCCAATGTTAATTTCTCTTTGATCGTGAAGCATCGACATATGTGTATAATTATTATTGAATTTACGCTTGAATGTAGTTTTTATACTGGGTGCACTTTATGAAGTTACCCATGCACATATTACCAGGGTTGTATCAACTAAAAAACTAAAGTTCACAAAATATTAAAAAAAAGAGTCAAAAGAAACTAAATAGGCATTTATCAAGAAGTTACTCTCCGATTATCATTTACCGAGCCATTACGTAATAAGTTGATTCAAAATATAATCATTGCTTCTCAGTTGTATAAGAATATATTGGAAAAGGGAAGGTAATTTCCTATGTCTATATATCTCAATTCGAAGATACGAGAATTATTTTTAAAAACGAAATGTACAAATGTATGAATATTTCACTTACTTAAAAAGAAACGGTTGGTCACTTCGTTGTGCAAGTAGTCAATGTAACGAATCGCCTCCTCAATGAGTTCAACCTGCGAAGAAAAATATAATGCTCCTTATAGACATTGTGTACGAATATTTGAACTCTGTTTTGTTATTTTAGAGATTGAAACAGGGAAATACTAAACTGTACTTGAATAATATAACTATGAACCAGATGCTATTGAAAAAAAGTAATGATATATGCTTGAGTTGATATTTGATACGAATAACATAAGAATTTTAAGTAGCATGATGCGTTTTATTTAATTTATATTTTCCAATGTTGTAATTTTCATTGGTATATGGCAATCGTGTCTCTTAAAAGATTTATCAACTTAACATGCTCATACCTTTGATATCTTTGGGCTGCTGCATACAGTTGGTAGCACTTTCTTCAGACGGCGATATTCCTTCTTATGCAAAGCAGCCATTCTGTATTTCTTGCTCACTTTTCGGGCAGCGCTCACGCTTCCTGGCGAGTTACCTTTCTGTGAACATGTCTTCTGCTTGCTGGAAACAACAAAGTTCGTAGCAGTCACCATTTTTGTCCTCGTTTTTTGTTGTGAAATAACCGATATTCCAAACATTTATCTCCAACAACAACAAAATTGCGTACTTTAGACCAAACGTTTCGAGAAATACTTCCTTATCCACGTTTAGGGTTTGTTATAGTTTTACGTGACGATAAGATTAGTTTTTAAGGATTGTTTTCTACAACTTATGTTAGTCCAAATCAATTCGATATTTTTAAGTCATTTATTTCTTTTTTCGGTCTTCACTCAACCAGAGAAACTGTGAGGTCAGTAATATTTGATCCTAAACATCGAAAGCCCCCTTTTATATATAGGACCCCTCAATGCCTCAACGTACTTGAATGGCCCTACGACAGCCCCCTTGACATCTTTCGTCAATGCAAAACCACGTTCATTGGTTGTTTAAAGTAAAGGGTGCATACTTTAATGGCATGTCTTTTCTTTAACTTTAGTCGTTCCCCGAATGTGTGCCTAGGGGCTCTGTGTTGAACAAGGGGCGCCATATGTTACCTCAGAAACCACCTGTTACACATGGGATTCTTACGAAATGTCACCTTACGGAGCACCTTTTTCACTTTTTTTATGTGCAAAATATATGTTCCGTTTGCTTATATCAGCAACAGACTTGCCATCTTTATTTTTATCAAGGTACAGTGCATATTCGTCACTTGACAATTATACAATTTGATCATCAAAAGTTGCCTTTTTGATATCAAATGTGACCATTTTACTATAAAGCTCATCAATTCATAGGTAAACGTTTTGATATGATAAAAATGGTCTCAACCTTGCCATCTTATTGAGACCCAATTACTGATTCCCACCACTATTTCATTTAAATATTAATGGAATTAAAAAGAAGGTGTGACACATGTGAACAAGATTGTTATGAATAAATCGATAATTGACAATGAGAATATAAAATAATGGACTTTATTTTTTGTGTTGAAAGTTGTGCGAAAAAGAATATGACCAAAAAATACACTTTCGAAGCAAACATCAATTATTATGAAACTCACATTTCACATATTATAGCAAACACGTCTAAGTTTGTTATCATCGCGTAAACCCCCGATTTATTATTAACTTACAAATATTCTTTTGTTCAAGTGAACTTTTCTGTTTTAATTCGAATATTCCCATCGATAATGTTAAGCGCTTAGAGTAAAGCGCTTAGAGCTGGTTCAGATTAAGCACTAAACAAATGTAATAAATAAATAATGTTTCATGAATGCCTGGCAATAACCAAAAGTTTGTGCATTAAAAAAGATTTATCATATAAGTTTTACAAACCCTTATTAAATTGTGTAACTCTGATCCATAAATTTGACATCTTTTCAGATCTTGCACACTGTGTATCACGGAACTTATTATTATTTCAAATATTTGTTTTTTTTTTCTATATTATTGTAGAAATTGTATCGGCGCTGGTCATTTAGATTAACTCGAAAATGCTTATGTGATAGAAGTATAAGAAATTTTAATGAAAAATGTTGATGTAAAACCAATGTCGAAAATTCTAATTAATGTACGCAAGTTTGAAAATATCATTTCGTAGGGCATTCTAAAATAGCACATTTGACGTTTTGCCCGTAGGGTTATCTAAGCCTTATTGGCTCTAGTAACCTAATATCTTCACACATACATGTTCCATAAAACATAAATAATTAAAAACACATCATAAAAAGAACACTTTCACCAATCGATTAGGATCACATGCTGCTGTTGGCATTTAACAAATTAAATATTGCCTCAAATCGCCATCTCGCGACAGGTTCAAACTGCAGTGACAGGTCCATTGTAAAACCACTGTCCCTTTCCCCCGAGAGAGAGGACACTCGGGCCATGGTCTGGGTATAGAATAGTACCAAGCAGATTCCATTTACCCGCGGACTTATGCCGCACCCTTACAATGGTTGACACAGTCATTAGTGTCAGAATGAGGAGAACAGGTGTATGGGAGTCCTGAGTGGTGTCACCAACTGAGGGGAGGGATAGTATCCCTAAAAGCATCAATGGTGACAAGTGTAATATCAGGCAAGTTATTGCCCCTGCGCCTAGATGTACATGTAATACACTGAATACATGCACAGGTGCTTAGAGCAGAAGTGTCAGCAGAGACAATTACTTTTCAACTAATAGAGCAGTACAGGTGCAATTGAGATGCTATCGCTAACATTTAATTATAGAAACAATACATTGGTAAATGGTTAATAAGTGTTTTCTTTTACTTACTGTTCGGTGTCAAAACATAAAAATGTCCCCATCTGTAGTAGGGCCTCTCGGGGTTCAGTTCGCTGCATATCAACCAAACCTGTCGCCATTAAATGTGAAACTATTTCAAGCGAATTTATTTTGTTTTAACACGGATTGGTTTAGACAATGTTTGGTCGTCAATGAAATATTGTTTTTTTTTATAACAAATTTAAACCCAAATATTAATTATATATTGTATTATTAAAAAAAAAAGATACTCCGAAAAGATCTCCAGAACAATATCACCATCGAGAGGAACCGGGTATCAATTAGAAATAAATTTGAATTTCATATCATAAAAGGCATAAAGACCTCCGATGCCATATCAAAATGGTAATTGGTCTTAACGGAAGGGAAGAGTAATACCCGTGCCCTCCCAAATATGCTATTTCTGTAAGAATATACATGTATATTCATGATTGGAATATCGCAATATTAAGTCTTATCTATAGTGTTTTCAAAAATATGATTTTTAAATAACATCTATTTCGAGTAAACACTCTTTGCATATTCAATCTTACATATAATACTATAGCAGATGGAATCTGAATTCACAAAAGCAGCATCAGTCTCACAGCTGAGCAGCGTTCAAGAAAAACCCTCTACCACCTGGGCAATTTTAACTTCAAAGCGCCACCGCCCCTCTTTAAGGCGCAGGGAAATTGCTAATTTAGCATGAGTTTAACTCATGATGGGACAAAAGACAAATCCATTCATATTTGTCTTTTGTTCAAGGGTTCTTACTCAAGACAGCTGAGGTAAGTTTCAACCCGTTATGGTTTAAACTCGAACGTAAAGAGGAACTATTGAGTCTTATGGTCGCCATTTACGGTCAATTACCAAGGGTGTGACCAAGTGATTCGAGCGTAGCGACTTCAAAGCGATATAACGGCACATCTGGCTGCGAAAAGACCCTTAGCTTATAATTGGACATACACTTTATTATATTTCTTTTATTTTTTCAATTAATTCCAAAACATCTATGTGCTCTACTTTTCTGTATATTATACATGGACAGTTAAGCATACATTTATAAATAGGACGTTTATTAATTCATTATCAATTATCATATTAGAAAGTAAACTTTCATTTTGCTATTAAATTGCTAATCATTTTATAAACAATATATTATTTCATTTTTTAATTGAGATACCTTAAGTTTGTCTTGTAGAAAAAAAAAAGCTCCCGACAAAAATGTTTCCAGCATTAAAGTTTCCAAATCAATCATTAAGTTTCCATCCAAAAATTTACAGCATCGACGAAAATATATTTGGTATAATCAAAATAATATTAGGGTGTGTTTCCACGGCCGAAAAGACAGGGTGCTTTTTTCACTGTTTTCTTTATAGGACTTTAATATTGTCAAGGTCCTATAAAAAAACAGTGAAAAAGCACCCTGTCTTTTGCGCCTTGGAAACACACCCTCACCAAGGTAAGGACCTAAATCAAACATTTGGCCCATGTTTTATACTTGGTCAGGATTTGTCTTAAGCTTAGTCTTAACTTGAATTCATGTTCATACTCGCTAATCAAGTTGCATATCTGGCCTTGAAAAATACACACTTTCTTACAACTACAGTTTGTATCCATTGTATTTAATATCGTTGGTATTTGACAAATGATATCATCAGAAAAAAAATGTTGTTAGAGAAAAACTGCTATTTAAAAGTATTGTTTAAGGTATTAGTTCAATCTCATGTTAATGAATAATTAAGTGCAATGTATGTTTAGATCTATCAAAAGAATGTTATAGAACTTAATTATATTGTGCCGAAATAGATTGCCCATCTTTGTGGATACAAAAGCCTTACATTATAACATAATTTAGCTGAACAGAATAAGTCCATAAATGGGCGGCGTATTAACAAAAGTTCACGAGGGCAAGTTTGCGACTTCAAAGGGGCACCGCCACAACCACCTGGGCTTACCCCCATTATGCGCCTTTTTGCCCCACCCCACCTGGACCCTTGAGGAACACCACGCGTATTATGTTACGCTTAAAGAAGACTCCCTTCTCACACGTTGGAACAATTTCGGAGACAGATGATATCACCCTTTTCTGTGAAGACCTATTGAGCATGCAGAACCCATACTTTCCGCTATTCACACCTCAGAAATCTTAAAATGGCTAATTGGCGTGGAAGGAACAATGGGTGAAATAGAAGTAAGCCTTGTTTGATTGCGACTTCAAAGAAGGTTAAATTACTTTCTGGGAGGGGGTATATCGGCAGATGTATCTCAAGAGATATATATGTCCCGACAAATCGAAAATTTGATTGAAGCTCGATCTAACTACTGAAAAAAAAACAGTTCTATAACATGTTTATTCTTAAATAATTGATGAACCCCATAATGTTTGCATAAAGTCGAAACTTGTACAAGTAGTTAAATTCGTGTTTGATTTTTTTTTGGAAGTCATATGATAATCCAGGTTCGAGCTACATCTTTTATGCAAAATTCAATGAAAATATTGTAAATTCATTCCATAAACTCATATTTGATTTAATATTTTCTGCCAAATTCTAAATGCTCTTTGGGTAAAATAACAATCAATAAACGATCATGACGCATACATGTAGCTACGTATGTTCTTTCCGCAACATATGGGCTATATAGACACTTTTAGCGGGAAGGCTGGATTCGTTAAATGCTATTATATACAAATGATGGCAATATGTTAGATTTAAAACAATTAATATCACTGTAAATATAATACCAAAGAAGAAAAGTTCAAACAGAAGTTTCAATACAAGACCATGACATATGTTAGTTGCATCGTTTTGGAAACAGGGACTGCAATAAATAAATAAAAATTCGCAACCGAGGGTAGCGAAATAGCACATATGGAACAGAAGGTATTTACGTCTGACCTCAACATATGGAGATGAACTGACTCAAACAGTGTAAAGTGTCTGCAACTATTCAAAAATACAAGCAAGGCATCATATTCAAATATGACCATATTGTGAATAACGGTCGCCAAATCTGTTGACGAGTCGTGAATCAAGACGAGCGAATCTCGCCATGATATGACTTTTGGGCGAAATAATTGAAGTTGAGTTCAGTAAAATTGTGGATATAGATTCATGTATGAAGTCCTCTGAATCGTTCTCAATCTCCGGACAGATATAGTTTTTGTCTTATTTTTAAACACAAAATTAGTATTTTTTTGTCTTTTCTGATCTTTACAAATGTAAATATTAGCTAAGACCAATTTTAAAGTTTCCAAAAGTAATTTATTTAGTTTTCTTTTTCATGCATGTAAGAGTAATTTAGATACTGCATACACGACCATCTTCAAAGTTCAGGAAATGAATGTTTTGTATAAAGAATCATTTAAAGACTTTTTTTCATAAACTTTGTATCTAAATATTAACTTCTTGAAATATTGGAGTATCAAATAAATAGCAATATTTTCACAAATGTCTTAATTTCCTTATTATGATTATTTCATTTAGATGGTTTCACTGTGTTCATCTTCTTGGCTAGAACCATACGACTATACGCGCGTTTACCCGAAATAAAAGCGGGTGAATGCGGCCCAAGAGGAGCGACTTTCAAGACAAAAGGCGTCATGGAGCGAGCATATAAAATATGTTGCCCGCTTCAGATATAGTTTAGTTTAGAATTCCTTTTCATATAATTCTTATTTTGTTAAAATAATATTTTAACTGATTTGGTGACAAACTGAAATTTCTATTAAACGAGGGGATTTTATGGATATAAATTGTATATGGATCACTTTTGAGGGAATTTTTGTGATGGGTTTTTTAGTCAATGTGAAAAATAAAACCATTAAGTCTTTGTATTTACCAATTGCATTGACGCCTATATAATCTCGGGTACATATTTTTATCATTAATTAGCAGGTCAACCCAACAAAAAATATGATAAAACATGATAAATTGTATCTCATTGGGTAATAGTTAAACACATATCAGTGTGATCGAGCAGCAATCGCTTTTTTATCAGAATCATTATATGCTTATTTGAAGATAGATGTAATGTAAATACGTGCGTATGCTTACATGAACATGTATGTTTGTAAGTATGTATCATCGTATCCATCGATTCAGGGATTATATCAAAACATGTATTTAATACCAATATTGGATTTACAAAACATTTAATGAATATAAACCGTGTTTTACCACCTTTTGAATTCATGGTTGCGAGAAACCCTTTATTACATTTTGCATTTCCCATACTTTGCTTTATGAATATAGCTTTACTTGAAATCTATCGTTTAGCGAACTTGACAATATATAGAGAGGTGGAATATGGTCGAGGAATATATATTTTTTGAGTGAATGGTCCCGTTTTCGCCCATACATTGTTTGTAAATATGATATCACACCCTACATATAAAAATTGACGTTCCCTCACTGTGTATCCTGATACTCGGCCGCAGCACTTCTAAAAGGTAAGGTTTGATAGGAACTTATTTTTGGATAAATATAAGGAAAACCCCAAGGTATTGATCTTGTATTTCTTTAAATTTTGCAGCTATTGAAGATTATTTGAAATGAAAACAAATATTGTATCGTCTCGGCGATATTTCATTTTTCTAACCTTTATTTTAATATGATATCAAAGTAATGTAGTGTAAAAAGTAAACATCATGTTTTTAAAAAAGACTTGAGATCTACATAGAGTCCATTTGATCACGGCCAAGGGTGAAATGCTTGAATTTTTTTTTTTTTTTTTGCATTAAGTAAATGATGAAATATTGGATATGAGAATTCTACCAATTACCTTTTCATTTGTAAATAAGAAAAATCAATAGAATATATTTTTTGATAAACTTTTACAGGGGTTTACCTTGGCGGTCGCACGGTCGCGTATGCGACTAACTTTTGAGTCGGGCGACTAACTTTTTAGAGTTAGTCGCCCGACGCGCGACTATCTTTTTGGGTTATTTCGTATATTTTTCCGGATTCAGAATTACTTATGCAGAAAAACTTGTCAATTTTCTCATAAACTAAAATTTCGCTTGCGCCTTCGGCGCATGAATTAAAATGTCGACTTTAATGATAAATCATACACATGATATACATTAACATTCGTCGACAGTAAGTATCTCTTATAAGTATTAAGTTCGAAATTTCGTATTAAATTGGTTACGTACATAGGAAATTATTGGGTTGCTATGAACACAGTTTTGTATTTGAAAGCTTGAACCGATTAATATAATGGCGTCCTGTTATTTATTACATTTTTTCGCTAATTTTTATTTTGTTCTGGCTTCTATTAGGATGGATTTACCAATTTAACATGCTATGAATAGATTTCGTGATATAGTCAATGAACACATTTCGCTCGCGCCGTCGGCGCTCACATTCTTAAATCTTTTATCTCAATTCATAATTCAACCAAATCAACGATTTTATTATAGACAGTGGGTCATGTATTGATTTGGTTATATTATGATCTAACTGTGTATTATTTACGTGCCTCATGACTTAAAAAACCGGGCGACTAACTTTTCGGTCGGGCGACTAACTTTTTGGAGTGAGTCGCCCGAGCGCGACTATCCGATTTCGGTTGAGGTAAAGCCCTGCTTTTAAACTAAACATCGAAAAATATATTCTTTTTTCAGGTTCAAATAATCAAAGAGCAATTATAATGAAGGTGTCAACAATCCTCTCCCTGTTCGCCTTTTTGGTGATTGTTGAAAGAAGTAAGCGTAAACTTCAGATCGATAATTTCTTGCGTTTTTGAAAAAAAAAAATGTTTTGATTGTTTGATTAAATATAATCTATATATTAGTTTGCAATTCATACAGGAGTATGTATTTTTTTAATATTTGGTAAATAGTAATATGCATGTATAGGTATATCAAAATTAAGTTATAACTAATAAAGCGCCTTCACTCGAAACACGCCCAAAAAAAGCTCGAAAGCGTGTATATTACGTTTTTATACCAAATTCACGTGAAGAAAAAATCGCATAATTCAAACAAACAAATCATGCTTTTTTTCACGTGTAATTGGTATAAAATACATAACAAATACTCTTTTCATCTTTTTTTGGGCCTGTTTTGGCTGAACGCGCCTTAAGATAGATTCGGGTGGAATAAACAATTCTATAGTGAAAAAACACCGACCATCAACATTCAATATTTTATCTAAATATGATTAATGATTGGATCTATTTTTTTAATTAAGAGTGACCTACACTACACATACACTTTATCATAGGTGCGGCCATCAAGTGCTACTACTGCGTGTCGGGCCAGGACGGTTGTGACGACGCGTTCGACTCAAACGGAAGTGGCGTCGAAGAGATCGATGACGTCGATTATTGCATGAAGACAAAGAGCGAAGCAAACGGTAAGTGCATTTGTTTTGGTTGCATATGTAACGTACTATTTCAGACATTTTACTAAAATGTATGTGATATCGATGTTATATCATTTTAACTTATATTGATGAAAATGAAATTGGTTTCGATTGGTTTCGATGGCAACAATCCCAAATCTCAAAAGGGAGCGATGATAATCCTATTATTTGTATCATGATTACAAACATCCAGAGGAAGCAATATAAATCTTATATCTGATGATTAAAAATCCACAAAATCCCTGCATACAGTTTCACTTTGGGTTAATGAATTGATTAAAATCAATGCTATGAAATTATACATTACTGAACGCTGGCGCTTAATAAAAATAAAAGCACGACAAATAAATAGAATTATATACCAAGAACATGATCTCCTTGTTTACAGGAGTGCAAAGCATCGCGAGAACAGGCACAGTGGGTTCAATGCCTAAAGACGGTTGCGATAAAGTGAGCGGCGGTGGAGTGACAACGAGCACCTGCTACTGCGATTCGGATCTCTGCAACTCCTCTGCCATGGCAACCGGATCTCTCGTCGTCATGGTGATGGGAGTTGCCTCGAAATTTGTTATCAATTCGCTTTAAAACACATTATGTGATTCACCGAGTATCAAATTTCAAAATACACAAAGCTTGTAAAAGATAATAAAATATATTCAATATAGATCATTGTAATTTTTGTTATTTCATTTCTTATATATTCAATAAATTTTTCAAGCAAAGCTTATGGTTTTAGTTTTTTGGCAAAGAGTGTGTGTCTTATTGTGAAAGTTGTAATTCTTTAAATGAGGAACTATAACGGTTTAAATTGCGATCAATATCACATAATTATTTATTGTTTATTTCAAGAAGTATGGGATATAGGACTATTTTTGATGTTTAATCCGTAATTGGCTTTCTTTTCTTGCAATTGCCAGCTGTACTTTTCGCGCTAAAACTGTGATCAGATGTTATTTCAACAATTCATGACTGATACATTGCAATGAAAATATTGGGGTTGAAATAAATAGCAGATGACCGACTGCAATGATCACATATGTTTAGGTCTGTTCATGTGCTCTTTCCATTATTCCGCGCAATCATCTGGCCCAACTTCTGCTCGCACGCTTTATTACCAAAAGACGGCAGTTTGCGAAAGGGCCGACTAAACATGTTCAAGTGTCGAACGCCTAATTACCCGTCTGTTAAAAAGTAGCGAAAGGGGGTATAAACCAGATGTCTTGGAATAAATGAGTTATCTTTGCTCTTTCATATGAGAGGAAAATGAAATATTAGCAATAGGAACAACAGAGTTAACATGATCTTACTCTTTTATACCACAGATGGGTTGCATTATTGGCATGTTTCCTTTTAACATGCGTGTGTGTGTGAAGCAAAATTGGCGGGATATTCAAAATTAAATTTGACTTTCTTTTGACAATCTGTCAAAACGAACGAATCAATTAATATGAATTCAGGCTACGTTTTATGACATATGTTCGTGTAGGTTTTGTTTTTATGTATAATCAATTCAGAATCTTGATAAATGAACGCATCTCTCAACTATCCAAAAACGAATAAATGTTTAAGTTTTAAGACAATGAAAATCAGGAATTCATGTTTAGGAAAAGTGATTTTATTTTCAAATTCATTTTAACAATTTTATTTATATACAAGTACATAAAATGTTTAAACAAGGTTTGTGACCATATAATGGGCTTACAACACACAATAATTGTCATATCAATGACAAGTCTCTATAATAATTGCATCATTTTGGCATTAAGTGAAATAGTTGTATCTGATAATAATTATCCGACACACTAAAACACAAACTACATACATTCTATCATTACAGTTTAGAAAACAACACTCTTTGTACAGTTGACTTTTGAAAGCCATTTAGTTGATATTTTGCTCAGAGAAAAATGAAAAATTACCATTACCAAAGACACTGTAATTAAAACTTAATATGTTCCGTTCGAACAAAATAAAACCCCTAACCTGCTCCAACTAAATGAAAAAAGAATAAATGAATTACAAAACAATATGAACACCTATCAATAGTTCAAAACTACATCAACACTATAAAAAGAATCAAAAACAAACACACCTTTGTTGATGCATGGAATTGACAATTAGACAAAATTGTCAAGTAAATGAATCGTGAATTAAACTGCTTTAACGTGACACGTAATAAATCGATATCCCTCTCTAACAAGAAACAATGCTATCACGCACAATACCCTCATATCACTTTCATAAAACCGGAATCGCTCTAAAAGCAGTTAGCATTTACACAATCATAGACACTCGTGGCCTTCTTTCAAATTGCTCAATCATTTGTCACAAAATGCCAAAGCCTGCACCTGTTCCCTGTCCATAAAGGCAAGATACCCGCCCCACCGGCACGCGACCAAGATAAATGAAAAATGTAATATTGCATTTCAGAGAGTGGCATTTGCCTAAGAAGAACTGATATCATTGTGTTTTGTAAAAGAGTGTCAACTATAGTACATTTGTCATAGATATCTTCTTAATTAAAAACTTAAAACATTTATCATGTTTAAGACACAAATGTTGCTATAGAAACCATTGTCAAACTTTATGAAACAATATTTTTACTTAACGAATTCTTAAACAAGTTAAGATGAGAGCTATTTAACCTTAATAATCACCATAACTTGTATATGTTTTAACGCAAAAATAAACACAGACTTCTATGAGATACCAGACTATAGTTAACAGGTGCTTAGCTTGTCCTTAAGCCACCTCTCCCATTCACGCCTTATTAGCCAAATACACTGAAAGGTGACACTTGACACACTGTTACAGGTGCTGACTTCTAAGTGTTTCTAAGCATTTATTGCTTTTAAGTGTGACACCACTTTCCCATCATCCTGACCGAATATATGGAAAAAATAATAGCCGCTAAGACGTCTGGCCATTTTAATTTTTTTTTTACATGATTGTCTTATTGCAAACAAGCCCTTTACCAGATTTGCACTTAAATGTTCATAGTAGAATTATAACGAAACATTATAATTCTTTATACAATGTTCACCATATTTACATATTTGTACACACTTAATTTATCACAGATTGTGTTGAGATTCCGAAACAAAATTAGTTTATAGTCGTATCCTAATTTCTGCCAGGGAATGTTTCCTGTTATTGTTTTGAGTAAATTCTGATGAGGTCTGAGTGAGCTGGTTACGCATGATATTTGCTGGTAAGAATTGGCCGTTAACAGTGGCGCTTAACTTGGACCCATGATTGCCTGTAAAAAGAAAACGAATATCATAAATATAAATAGGCTATATAATAAAACTATTAGTCTGACACTGATATCAAAATTAAATAACAGTTACAGATTCTCGGCAAATACTACAATGATTTTCCTTACGTTATTATTATTATTAAAAAGTAGCATGGCTGGGAAATATGACATTAATAAAAACTGATTTGAGTTCATAAATAATACACATATTTCTGAATTCAATCAAAATCAATAGAATAAATCTTATAAGTAAAAATCTTGACACAAGGCGACAACAATTTTTTCTTGTTTTTTTTTTTATGTTATAAAAGCATAAGTTTGAAAAACCTACCATGAGCATTGTTGAGACGTGCTGCAATCTCCGCGTGCAGGAAGTCGATGTACTTGATTGCTTCTTCAACTACGTCGACCTGGAAATTCAATGATAGGGATAAGTTAGAAATATACAAATACAACTTATATCAAACCTATTTGAGCAACATATTGTATATATGCATAGGTTTTAGCCTTTTTAGACGATATTTTTATACTGATTTTGCCCTTTTGCATAATTCTGTCCAATTATTCGGTATTTCATTGAGTGGTTGTGCATTTTAACAACCAATTACGTATTGTTTATAATTTTTATTGCTTTATCTATAATTGCTTTAATCATAGAACCCTAAATTGAAATTAGCAATTAAATTATAAACTCATATGTTAACCTACCTTAGATACGCGGGCTTCTTGGTTGATGGTGGGCAGGATGCTCTTGAGGTTGCGATATTCGCGCATCTGCTGCTTCCGTTTCTTGTGTTCCACCAATCGGTACTTTCTGCACACACGGGACACGGCCGATACGCCTCGGTGTCCATATCGATCCGGTGAGCCAAGGAAGCCGTGGCATGTCGGTTTGCCGCATTCGATGTTGAGCTTCATGTTTGAACGCATCTTGTTTGGTTGATTGATTTTTTGTGGATGATGTATTCCTGTATGGCGGTTTTTTTTAGTTTTAGATTCTGCTCGTTATCCTTGTTTGCTTATAATTTAATGAATGATTATTTTTGTTATATTTTTAACTGAAAATATTTTGTTAATAATCAGCTTTATTTCCAATTGTTTTCTTATTCGTATATGTTAAACTCCTCAATAGTCGATTTCAAGTTTTTTCTCTAATTCATGTGACTCGACCAGTAGCCAAATTGGTAATGAAGAAAACTTGCGGCGAGCGCTCCTTTATATGGTCGCTGAGAGGACTGTCCACAAAACAGCTGTCAACTAAACCCCGAAAGGATGACTGTTCCCCAACCCTCTTAAAACTGCCAACCCCCTCTTCAGCAATCTCTCGTGTCGCCTTATTGGCAAAGACCCCCTCCCCCCGAATGGTTGTGTCGTCCCTCAATGTTTTATTGTGTCATGTATTTGGCATTATTGAACAGATTGAAGGCTATTTAGCAGGTGTTTTACACCGATCAGCAGAGGGTCGTTTTGCAATTATTAACCTGTCACTGTGACACTTGTTTTGCTGCTGAAAACGATTTAATATTTATTCTTTTTGGGGAATTATTGTGTGAAAAGGAAATTGCGATCAAGATGACTCGCCACTCAATGTGAGCTCCTCGCACAGTTGCGCGCGTAGCTACTTTAATTCCAATTGCGACATTTTCGTAGAGTTACAGCTCTGTTTTGTATATTTTTGCTGCGAAATTGTAGCGCAACAAAAATCATGGCTTGGTTATACGTAATAACTAATCATTGCCTCGATGTTACATCTTTTGCGCGATTTAGTGAGATGTTTACAAATTAATGCAATATATATAAGGAAATTATAGTCAATGCATACATAAACCTGCAAACATCATAAAATACATAGAACGCTGTCATAAATCTTGCCATAGGTAAACCCTTTATTACGGATGCATTTCATTTGCTATTTCAATACGCATCGATGTAAAGCAATGAAAATTCACTGAAATAA
>LQRL01168852.1:0-10864 GCA_001703475.1 Hydroides elegans | reverse complement strand
AACATATAGAAAAGTGTCGGACATGGCATTTTGAAAAAAACTCGACTGATTTTAATACCTGCGAAATTTTCGTAAACGAAAAGATCGCAGATAAATATATAGTAAATCCAGCGATGTGAATGTAATCATATTTGCTAGAATGAGCACCGATCACTGAAAATTCCCTTTTTTGGCATACGTTAAGTCAACATGATTAGAAGAAGGAATGTATTGATAGTTTTGATATTGAAATGAACTTCTTCGTTGACGTATGACGTATGATGACACTGACAATCAACCACTATATAATGCAAATACGAAACACTGCTTCTAGCACTAATGAATCACTAATCATTTGTACTTATTTGAGTCTGATCGGGATGTAAACAATACCCTGATTTGAGGAGGCAGGTAGCACCACGGTAAATGGGTGTTGAGCAATCGCGGAGAATCGACTGTCTCAAACACATCTTAAATAAATATGAAGGTAAAATTACCATAATACTAATATCACATTTATGTTTTATAATTGCTTACAAAAATATTCGAATGTGCATGTTATAAGAGGTTACATGGATTTTGAGGATGGCTGCTTTATGTACAATGTTACAACAAAAAAAAAACAGTTCAAGTCGTACCTGACTTAATAATTTTCATTCTTTGACGATTTTCTAAAAGGTTATTCATATATGATAATTTAAAATCATGTTTATGGGTCGATTCGTCAGGAAAAACAGAAAAAAAAATATTTTATGAACAAGAAAACCTAAGCTATAAGTACTCACCCAGACTTGAGCATGCTTCCAACATGGAATGAACCTTTGCTTTTTGACTCCCTCCTCCGCGTAGAAGGTGGGTCAGAATCTCACTTGACCAGTTGGTGCCTATAGATGATACAAGTGATCAAAGTTATTACAATTATTTATCAAGTAAGGTGAGCGTCATTGTAGATTTATCGCTATGTTATCCATAAGAGCGTTTACATGGCGCTCGTTATTTGCTGCGAGTAACAAGCAAAATACTCACAGCGAGCAGCGGCTCCTTTATTCCAGAAATGTACATGTTCATACATGTATGTAATATGATTGCAGTTTTGTGAAAAAAAATGATATGCTATGCTTTCCAGGCAAATACGTTTCTAAAATGCATTCAACAATAATATATGAAACACTATGGAACAAATGCAATATGCCTTAAATGGAATGAAACGTATGATTATAAATTACCTGATTTAGGATATGAGCATATCCATATGTCATCTGAGCGTTCCTTAAACAAGTGCAGCTCCTTAAAAACCGGTATAAACCCCTTAAACTGAATGGGCATTTTTAGTATTTTCCCATCTTTCTCTGCCGTAGTAACACCAGTCATTTCGTTTCCATCCTTATCTTTTATGATGGTTATATTACCTGAACTTGCCATTTTTAGCTAAAATAGTATTTCCTTATTATATAAATATTATTATTTATAAAAATATGAATTTTCTAAACCGGAATTAATCCGGTTTCCTATTGAAGTTAAGAAACATGTACATAAAACAAAGTTATCTTTTACGTGTTCAGACTGCAATGAAACTTGATAAGGCCTTGTGTCTGATTCTGAGACACTATTAAAAAGTAAACGTACATGTACAACTGTTTATGTATACTTAAAATGCAAACGTGATATGAATTGCATGATAAACTCTTTATATATTTAATTTCAAATCATCCTATGAGAAGAAAAAATGCCTTGTAAATGAGCACGTATCATCAGCGGTCTAATTACAATAATTATAATGTATATGTTCATATAAATATTCACGTTAATGTAGATGTAAAATGAGAGTAGATATACACAGTGTCTGAAGTATCTTATATCTGTTTTTCTTTTGTATCAATGTAGGCCACATAAGAAAATGTGACCTAGTTGCGTTGATTTAGTACATCTAGGACTTTAAAATCCTGGCCATATTGAACGCTTCATGGCGATTCTATTGCAAAATACAGGTTCTATATGATCGACATTTTCTTTGTTTATTGCGATTCTGTTTCAAATTCCAAAGTCATATAAAGAGGATATTAAAAAAACAATTTATTTAGAAAATAAGAAGGTGTTAATCTATGGCCATACCCTAACTGACTAACCTTTAGTCTAAGGAAAAAGAAAATAAACAATTTAAGGTGCGATTTATGTGATGAAATGCATTTCTTAAATTGATAGCATAGACTATTATACTTAAGGACAAAAAAGATGCACCATATATTCATTTTGTGCTTTCTTAATAAACCAATTTATTTCAGCCAAACTTTTATACAATTTGGCAAGTATATCTAACAAAGTGTTGACAACAATACTGTATATTGATTTGTCAATACTCTGTACCAGACTGTAAATACTCGAACAAATGTGATATATATTATTCAGGGCCCTATGGTCATATACGCGTTCTCTATTGCGGCGAAAATCATGTCGCTGTATAGCATAACAAAGGGAAAGGTCAAGTCAAGAAGCAATATTGATGGCGACCTACGATTAAAGATGCCACGACATTCCGAATTTTAAAGGGGACGAGCTATAGGCATTATCGGTGGAGCCTCACACAATGCTGCTGTAAGGCAGTTTAACGTCCATCAGTCAATAGTTTAACATCTGGTGAGATATAAAGAAGAAACCAGATCGATCCGCGATCGTCTATATTCCGGAAGGCCGCGAGTAACGACACCTAATCAGGATCGCAAAATTAGCCCCACACACATTGAGCAGAGACAATTCACGGTCGGTATAATCCGAGGATAAGCACAAAATCGGTTTACGACGTTTGCCCTATTATATACGGCTACTAAGAGCCTTCGTTGGTCCCGTACGTGATAACCAAAGTCAGCGCTTACCGCTCCAATGGGCCTGAAACCACACCGAAACATCCTGATCTAATAAAATCTGAAACGATGTTGTGTTTAGCGACGACTTGCGCCTTCTATTATACATAAATTACGCACGACAGCGGGTCTATTGAAGGCCGGGAGTGCGGTAATTTTACCCCTGGGTCCACTAGATTGATGGTTCGCATACCTCAGTATCATATCAATTGACTGATTACGTCGATGCCAAGACGCATATGCTCAATGATCGACGTATGAGGTACCCATACACGCTACAAGCAATCATGAGTAAGTAAAGGTTTAGAAACTGGAAATCGAAAAATGCCGGAGTGTGTGATATAATGTCTATTTATTACAAATATATCTATAATAAAAACATCTCATTTTGTGAGAGTATTGAAGACCCATAAGTTCATCTTGTGTGACAATTTGAATAAAATCCATCCTCTACTTGTTTTATATGAATTTATACTTTTAATGATGCAGAAGTTTTGTGCAGAACTATTGTCCTTTAGTTTATAAGATGCATTTTATGCACCACAAGCTATCGATGTGTGTTATTATTACGGGCAAAAATCTAGGGATGCAAAGTTGCAGAAAATGACGGATTTTTTTTATAATGCCCCGATAAAACTCTCCCTCAAACTCTCCTTCAAACGACTTCAATCTCTGAAGTCTCTGATCAGTTTTTTTTCTGCAGCAAACGTAGATTCTAAATTGCGGGCCTCAAAATTTACAACAAGAACAAAATTGGGCGATGATCTAATCGGAATGCTTCGAGTTCAATTATAGTATAAGATAGATAGTATAAAATAATAGTGCAATGGCATATTGTGACGTCAGAGCGATGCAATTTGATTAAGTACCCTTGCTAATATAAGTATTCATCAGAGCGTAGAATAGATAAACATAAAGGGTTTCCATGACAATCTCTCCTTTTGAATATAAAGCTCATTCATAATATTCTTAATGTCTATGGCTTTGCGCTAATGAGATATATTCTCTATTTTCCTTTCAATAATAGACTATGCTTTGATATTTTCCGCAATCCCGACAATAGTCATGTCATGATGAATTATTCCTTTACGTTATAAAAGAGGTTCACTGCATGAAGCATTATACCATTTTGCCGAGAACTACACAAATCCACCATTTACATTAATCATTAATACATTTTTTCGATGTTTAGCTGATTTAACATATATGATCTGAATAATATTCCCAGCATGGTTTTGAGGAGTATTTCTAACATCAATCACTGGAACCGTATTCTAAACATACCACAGTTCAAAGAATCAACTAATAAATAAAGTCACTACATTCATAATAGCGCTTGTCATTCTCGATATATTGCAATACTAGGTGTTTAGATTCAATTTCTTCACATTTTTTAGGATCTGTTTAATATTGGCATAGATTCCCCTCTCGAGGGTTTTATATACTATTCAATTTGTGATTGTATAATGTCTGAAAAAGTTTATGCATGTTTTCATCTGACGTTGAAAGTATAAATGTGAACCACACGCTTTAGACGTGATATGTATGTTGTCTTCAACATCAAAGCGATTTTATGCATTGTTGTAGCTTGTAAACCAAGATGTCTTAACAAATTGCATAATTTGCTTAACGAGTTTTAATGCTGCGTTAATGGGATTTGTACAATTCTTCAAAAAGAATCAGATAAATGATCATTAGTAATTACATCCGCTATACTCGTTGGATGAACGTTGGACTCTTTGATGAACATATCTATTCGATTGCGGTGATGCTAGATGCCTTATGATTCGGAAGCACTACTAATGTAAATTAGTTTAAGGTAACAGAGTGATTTTTTGTGTTTAATTGTAAAAATCCGAACTAGATTATTTAATGACGAGATAATGTCATGTCGGTTTTGAAAAGATTTTGCAAAATGCAAAATAGATGAAAAATGCAGTGAAACACTTGAATTGTTACATATTTGATTGATATTCAATAAGGCTAATTAAAGCTATACTTAATTATTAAAACAGCTGATCCTGAATAACATTACAATCCGCTTGTCGCCTAAGGCGCCGTTCAATTATGATGGCATGTCTTAATAGCAACAACTGCTTGGTTTACTTTCAGTTGAGCATGAAAGATTGCGCAATGGTAAATATGTAGATCCCCTCTTCAAAATTATTAAAATTCGTCCATCTAATGTTTAAATCAATTATCTGCTAGATGCAAACCTACTTATAGATGCTTACCGAATTATTAAATTGTTTTAATTTGATGCAAGTTGAATTCTAAATGAAAACGAAACCCACTTTTTTATATGAATATCATGAAATAATTTATGTCAAACAATTCTACTTTATAACAATTCCTAAAAACGACGGTTTAAATTACCCACTAGAGCGTTTTAATTTGAAAAAGGCATCTTGCGAAACAGATCATTACTGGAATAGTTTATGCATCATTTATATTAAGGATAACTGATGTCGCTTTATTATTGTTTTGCAATTGCATTTGCAAACGGTCAATGATTCACACACTTTGGTCAAATTAATCATATTTGAAATTATATTTGCTTCACAACAATTCGTAAAATTAGTTATATATAAAATGGCATTCGCTTCACAATCCTTTGTCTGATTAATTATCTTTAGAAATTACATACGTTATACTTGTGGGCTTCACTTACACTATTTAATCAAAAACATCTTTAGCTTTTAGAGGTCATACAAGATGCCTTATTATTCCGAAGCACCACTAATGAATAATATCCAAGTAACAATCAGACCTTTGCAGTTTTCATTATACAGCGAATCACTTTATAGTTGATTTTATTCGAACATTGCCAAGAGTATTATTTATAGTTTTATTTAAGAACCAAAATATCTGATTTATGCTGTTTCTTCTTTAAAGCTAATGCAAACATGGATATATTATCAATTGTGGGGCATTTCATCTGCATATTAGTAATAACCTTTTTAGCACGGAGCGAAAGCATATTTTCAATATATCATTACCCAAAGAAAAAGCCGTTTACTAAAGCTAGTACACTCATTATAGCATTGGCATGCATTGATATTATTGCCATGATTGCAACAGTTTTTTTTATAGGAGACTCTATGATATATAGGATAATATAGGGCTGAGCGTAACTTTTAAAATTGAAATTCAGTTTGTATTTACTTCTTATTTGCTCATTTTGACCAATGACATCATTTTGTACTTTTTGTATTATAGAAAATCTATAGCAGAAATCAGCAAAACGCCATAGAGACATTTCTGTACTTAATGCGAAAAAAACTCTCAATATGCATTTTTATATTACACCTCAGAAATTGCAATTTCAGTGTCGATTCACCAAATATGTATTCATGACTTCACAATAGCGATTGTTCCATTGCATAGTAATTTGCATGATCTGCCTTTTTTTGTTAAGCTGATAAGATTTTTTTAGAATAAATATTTGTCCTGAAGAAGGCAAACACCCTTGCCGAAACGCATTAGCCTATAAAATAAGATGAAATGAATTAATAAATTAGGAGGTTAATGATGTCCTTGGCTGCATGTCCACATATTATAACAATGCATCTTATGGCGTAGATATATGAGCAAAAATATCTTAGCTTACTTTATTGTCTTATCTTATATTTACATTACAAATCATAAATGTGCTTCTATAATGCATTACTCACTTTCACAATTTCGCAGATGTTCTTTCACAAATGCAACAGCAACACTTCGACACAGAAAACTTAAAGTACATGTTAGCCAAGTTTATCCCTTATTATCGTATCTATAGGGTACCTCCAATTGAGTGATGCAAACCGTAATACATTGTTCAAATTCAATAGTTTAGATATGTACCTTACTATACAAATACACCAGTCAAATCATAATCAAACTTCGATATTGATTTTCCCAAAACTCAAAATTTGCACTCAACACCTTTGTTTACTCAGCACTTAAATTATATATTTGGTATGTTACAGTGGCAGTGCAGTGGCATGTGACGCAACGTAATACTCTCCTGATGATAAACTTATTATCTCCATCGTATGCAAACGTTCATGAGCCGTAGGCATGAACATGTAGCATTATTCAAAAACAATAAAGTAAATTATTGAATAGATAAAATGGTTTTATAAAAAAGATTCTATCAAGTTATAGAAGGCATCGATAGCAAAATGTATGTCTGTTATATATGTGTTATATGTTTGGAAATGTGGAGCTTTACTATTACATTTGTAAACCAAATATGAATTACCCGACAGTTAAATATGTATATAAATGCATATATCTAGAAAGGGAAGTAGCTTTACACCGTGTCTTTACATTGTGTCTTATATATGTGTTATCGTTTTCCTTAACTCTAGGCCATGTCAGTAAAAATAATTCTGCCTAAATTACCTTGATTTGATTACAACTAGGACCACTAGGCCCAACTTGCTGCCTTAATTAGCAAATATCGATTTGATAATTTGATAATTTGTACCCTTGATAATATAAATATAAAACGCCATAATTAGTTGAAATAGAATAGCAGGAATGGTCCCGATGAAAATTTCCTTATTTCATTGTAAGATTCATTTATGATGTTTTCAATGTATATGGCTTTACGCTAATGAAGACGAGATTTTCATTATTCAACTTTGTGGTTTCAATTTTATACCTGCACGCATGTGCCCTTTGATACTAGTTAAATGGAATCCTCATATCAGTCATACCATGATTAACTTTTGCTTTATATGATAAAGGTGGTCACTATTTGGAATTGTACTGTAACATTTAGCAGAGAACTATATATAACTGTATATTTAAAATGTTATATTATTCTGTTGCCGTGGCCCAAACATTAGCTGCTTGAACATGGATAATATAAATATTTTTGCCAACACTGCTTGTGTTACGGGAATAGTTCTAACATCACTCATTGGAAGCATATTCTCAATATACTATCATTCACAGAAAAAGTCAATTAACAAAGCCAGCACATTTATAATAGCACTGGCCATTCTCGACATGTTTGCGTTGCTGGCAGTCGTTCAGATTCCATTTCTTTACATTTATATTGATCTTTATGATGATGGCATTGAAGTACCTCGCGAAGGTTTTTCTATCCTCATGCAATTTGTAACTTTCTCCTATTTACTTATTCTGACAAGCATCGCAGTGGATAGAGTATATGCGGTATACCGACCTCTTCAGTACAAACATGATCCAAAATATATTGTTAAAGTTATCATTATTGAGCTTGTATTGGCTTTATTGCTATCGATTGTAGGTATGATAATGGACAGATCGTTTTTTAAAGGGATAAGTGCGTTTGGTAGAACGGCTCTACTTGCTTCGATAGGTGCAGCATTTGTTATCCTGTTGGTTTCTTATTTTGTTATCGTTTTAAAACTAAGAAGTCAGAAGAGGAGGATTGGTAACAAATCGAAGAACACGGAACTCGTAACAAAGCCACCGAATTCGTTGAACCCTAGTTCTTTGCCTGCTCCAAGGTAAGTTTTTTTTATATATTTATATTAAACTCAAAAGATGATTTATACTGAAATGGCATTATCCAAATACATGTATGATTGCAATATAATAAGCTCCTTATCGATGAAAAATAGGAAAACTGTCAGTTATGCTCGTTTGTAAAAATGCAATCTTTTGTCCCTAGTCGAATAGTGATTGTACAACAATTAAATATTGACCTTCATAATGCTTTTTCTGATAAAATAAATTTCTTGAACATCTAGAAAAAAACTCATTAACTTAACAATCAGCATGGTTTTAAGTGACAGAGACAAGGGACCTTATTATCTACATTTAGCATTTTGGTTATATAATTAACTCGGATATGGTTTGATATGATGCTATTATTTTCAGTACAAACCTATCAACCGTAAAACCTCTCGCTGTTGGCACTGAAAAGGAAAGAAGAGTCGTCAAAACATTCATCGCTCTCACTTTACTTTACCTCATTTCATTTTTGCCAGCAATGGCAATCTTGTGTATGTAAACCAGTCACGGTTTTTTATCTATGCGTATTTTATCAACCATTTTGGAAATTCAATTATTTATTATATACTTGATTCTGACTTCCGACGTGAAGCAAACCGTATAATGACTAAAGCAAGATGTTGGTAAACTGGTTATACTAATTAAAACGCTTTCATTGCATAATAGTTACTTAATGTGTAAGCAAAGTGTTGGTATATAATATTAATGACCCAGGCAGATTTAAAGTAAAATAGATTCGAAATTTCGATACTGACATTTATCAACACTTGTGCTTTTGTTCCCAGTCATTGTTTTGGCAGATTTAAAGTAAAATAGATTCGAAATTTCGATACTGACATTTATCAACACTTGTGCTTTTGTTCCCAGTCATTGTTTTGATTGTTATTGGTTAGGGTAAAGTATTTGTTTGGAAAATTATTGTTCCACGGCGCTGATACATACGTCTAGGTACTCGGAATTTATTTAGTTGATTAAGTCATTCAGTAATTGAGAATATAGCATACATTTATTTGGTCTGAGAAGCCTAACCATGTATAAAGATTTAGCAGTGTACTGCTGTTTAGTCATGATCAGTTTTCGGTATATGATGCTAAACTCATTAATTTAATTTCAGCTGTTGTTTCATTCTATCATTAAATTATTAAGAAAGCATTGCAAATATCATATCTAAGTCGGTTAATTTCGTAAAATTGTTGTAACGAGGTGAATAAATGTGCTAGTTTTCTTCGATCTAAAAGAACAATCTCGAACATTGTCATAATTTGTCATAATGAAGGGCTACCCGCGGCAATTAGTATGTGCATGACGACTTCATACACTATGGTTCCTTTGGTTATACTAGTTGAATATCATCATGCTTTTGACTTACATTCATAACACTATATAGGTTTCAATTAGAGGTTTTAATGAGCATTTTCTGTCGTCCATGTACGTCTTGTTAGATGTCTTACATGACGGAAGCACCATGCATGTAAATATTTTCTCAACTTACAGTTGGAGCCTTACCAAATGTCATTTTAGGATAACTTCAGTTATGCGTGCACAACTATATACGTAGAGCTATTTAACAAAACTATTTAAAGTGATTAGCTCATGTTTGTACATGTTGGTAAATGAAGTATGGATAAATTTTCAATCGTGGGGCATTCTGTTTGTGTAGCAGGAATAGTCTTTCTATCACTGTCCGGTATAGTCTTTCTATCACTGTCCGGTAGCAGGTTTTCAATATACAATTATTCTGAAAAAACTCCATTAACCAAAGCTAGCAAATTCATTATTGCACTAGCAGGACTTGATATTTTTGTTATGATTACAGTAGTTCAGATTCCATTAATTTTGTATTATAAGAATCTCCATGATTTATATGGTTACAAATGGCCTATCGTGTTCTTTTTTGTAATAATGCAATTCGTTATGACTTCGTATTTGCTCATTTTGTTTATGCAGTGTATCAACCCTATAAATAAAAGCATTGTTCAAAGTATATAATAAAGATTATTATATTAGAGCTAATTTGTGCGTGTCTTTTATCGGTTACAATTAGCCTCACAGAATTTGTATTCATTGCTGTCGAAGGATTGTTTGCCAAAAATGGTGTTAACAAGTTTGATAATTGTGTCGTTTGTAACCTTATTATGGACTTGATTTTGGTAACCAGTGCCATAAAATATCACTTTTTGCAGATGATGCCACCTGTCTCCTGAAAGATTCAAATTCAGTTATTAATGTTTTCGCAGTTACGGAGATATTCTCAAAATATTCGGGTTTGCGTTTAAATGTAAGTAAATCTTTACTTGTGTATATCGGTCCGTGGAAGATTAAACCGGTGCTACCTTTTGAAATCCAGACTACTTGTGATACTTTTAATGTTCTGGGAATAGAACTTGGCAATAATGATAAACTATGTAACGATAAGAATATTCTTGAAAAGATAAAAAAAAACTGTCGCATACTTTAAATATGTGGAGTCAAAGAAACCTGACTATAATAGGTAAAATACTTATTGCTAAATCATTTGGAATGTCTAATCTAAT
>LQRL01168815.1:0-14335 GCA_001703475.1 Hydroides elegans | reverse complement strand
ATATAATACACGCCATAGGACCTGTCTTACCGATAGCAGTCGGTATATGATCATGCGGAATGGGCTAAAGTCTTTTTTTTTTACTACATGTATATAGAAGACAAATTGGGCGGAAATGGCGGAGTCCACCATGGCGAGCCAAGAGGGTCAATCGTCCTATAAAGCACAAACCGGTATGAGAGTACCATACAGGAGTACGGGTTAAAGTTTGAAAGCTCCTCTGTTAAAACTGTGGGAGGAGATAGGTTAGAGAGGAAATTATTGTTCTCCATATAGAAGACCAAATTGGCGGTTTTTGCGAAGTCCACCATGGCGAGCCAAGAGGGTCAATCGTCCTAAAAGCACAAGCCAGTATGAGGATATCATAAAGAACCTTGGGTTAAAGTTTGAAAGCTCTACTGTTAAAACTTTAGGAGGAGATAGGTAAGAGAGAAATTAGTTTTCTCTATATAGAAGACATATTGGCGGTTTTTGTGAAGTCCACCATGGCGAGCCAAGAGGGTCAATCGTCCTATAAAGCACATGCCGGTGTGAGGGTACCATAAAGGAGCTTGGGTTAAAGTTTGAAAACTCTACGACCAAAACTGTGGGCGGAGATAGGTTTCCATGAAAAAGTTTACTATACAACTAACTAACTAACTAACTAATAAACTAACTAACGGTGGACGACACCGACCGATCTCACAAACCCATTTTTCGTTTCACGAAAGCTGGGTTAAAAACGGTAAAATATGACATAATTTGTACATTTTTCTTGCTGACATCGTCATAAATTGTGACAAATATGTTTTAATAAAGTATTAGTATACAAAATCCTTTGTAACGTAACAATAAGCACTTTAAAATATTTACATTACATGTTAAACCTAAACAATGATTTACGCATGTAGTGCCTTAAATTCATTGTGAATAGACCTGGCATGAAAGCTAAATACGAAGAAAAACATAATAATCTCTCTGTAAATCGAAGCACTTAAGTGATCCCGATTCTTTTATCTTCTGTCATGAAGTGATAATTGAGGCTTCAAAAATATAATATTCTATTTAATTGAGCAGGAAGAAACTTACAATATGCTAACGGTCCTATGCTCATTTCATATATCTATGCGATTCTTCCGTAATTATATGTTCTAAATATATATATATATATTAATTGTTCACATTTATGTGCTTCTTAATTTGTTACTTTAAGAACTCAGGCTGATGATATTCGTCAATAAGTCCCCGTTCGGCCCAATATGTTATTCCATAATTAAATTAGCGCCCCTGGTTCAATATTTTCTGGAACTGCGCCTGTCAACGTTTGCTAAGTTGGATTGAATCTACTATCTCGATATTATATTTTAATTAAAATTCAAACGTTTTCCCGGTTTGATGTATGAAATATCTCAACAACTATTTTTCAAACAGACTTAATATATTAATATAAAATCTATATATAAGTATTCAAATATATCTTATATATATATCTTAATGCATGTATAAAAGCTAATATTAAAATGAAATATAATTTACGTTTCAAATTCGTCTGAATCTTCCAGTATTTCGGGAAACGGAATGCAGTTCTGTGCACCTTTAAAAGAAAATACCAGATAAATTAACAGTTGGAAAAGTATTTTTTTCATGCATACTGATATATATGTTGATTTTAAACATAAGCTGCCTTAAAATCAAAAGTATTATTGACGTGCTGTTTTTGAATTTGAATCATAATTTACAAAATAGTCATGGCATTTTTCATAAAATGTACATACAATTTTATTTTACTTATCAGTAGTAACATGTCAGTGAAATCAGAAAATTACTCTTTATAAGGTTTTTTACCAAGCGAAAAAGAACACATCTTAACAAAATACACTTACTTGCAAATTGATGCCCTAAAGCAACGCAAACAAGTATCGCTAAAGTTTTCATAGTGTTCATTTGATTTTATCCAACAATAATGTTACGAATATTTTGTAACTTCTAATTTTATGTGACACATACAGCTATACTTTAATTGTAAAATGTCCTGATAGGTTATTTGAATGAGATATATTGAAAATACAATTCTCTCTCCCTAATATATAAGCTGTCAGAATCGTGTTATTTTTGCGCTAACGTAAGTTTAGATGATTCATGCACATGGGTTTTCTAAAAGGGCTATAACACAGGAGTACCCAATAATTATATTCTTAAAACGACTGTTTATGAATTGTATGCTATTTCAATAAAAAAATACTATTCAAATAATATTCACACGATACAATACTGTTCAAATAATATTAACGCGATACAATATTATCTATCATCGAATATGATTTATAAAATATATGTATTTTCTTAAGTTCAAATATTATTGAAATTCATTATTCAGACGATACAATATTATCTTTCATCAAATATGATTTATGCATTTTTTTACCGGTAATTAATTTAATTAGTAATATTTTTGTGTTAAATAATAGTCAAATAAAGCTGGTACCAATCCGCAAGTTGCATTTGACAGGATTTGCTTGGTAAAAATTGTTGATAAAAACTATGGATGTTTTTTTCCAATGATAAATCGCTGGGTAACCCTGTTCAGTCGTGGTTCATGATTCGCTAAAAGAGACTTAGAGTGAACCATAAGTAACAGCATTCATATGCATCTATTACTGTCTTAATGATTACTATAACACATCTTCAAGATCATTTTAATGCCAAATGCAAAAAAATGTACAATACAAAATCATTAGCGTAAAACTCAAGTTGTAATAAGGAAACGAAAAATTATGCCACAGCAATATTTCTTTGAGTGAACACGTTCTTTTTACCTTATAAGCCAATGCCATTCCATCTCTACTACCCCCCCCCCAAAAAAAAAACAAAATGAATAAATAAACAAATAAAATAAAATAAAAATAATATTCGTCTCCTATAAATACATCAAGTTTTTTACTAAAGAGAGACCAGAAATGCAACAAATACTTATTGATATGTAATTTGACTGGACTTGACAATAAAAATCACGTTTTTTTAATTAGGCATGGAAAGCCTTGATTGATGATGGATCCAAAACACCAACAGTGGATTCGATCCCGCGGCCTGATCATATATGTGAAGGATTTGGGTCCCTGTTGGTATTGAATCTTCACGCTGTCCCTTGTGCCAAGATGTTCTTAAAACGAAAATCCAGTTGCGCGTACCTTTTCGAAAAAGGCAAAAAAAAACCGCATTTTTTTTTCGAAATCAAAAATATTTGTGTACTGTATTAACAAATTGTATAGTACCTTATAGAATTCCTTATAAACTATATTACTGCTCGTAGTATTTTAGTAAAAACAAATTGTCCTATTTTACTTCGAAGTTTACGTAGATTCTAAATTCTGGAAAACAAACCCTTATTCGTTTTATCAATACATTTCAAACAGTTTATTATGCATAAACACAATAGTAAATTATCATAACAAATCGATATATAATATTCAAAAAATCAAATGGTATACTTTTATACGAAGTACATTCAACACTGCATTCAAGAGATGATAACCTCATTCTAAGAATAAAACATAAACACATCAGTAGACTCTATCTTGAAATGACAGTTGATCAAAACAATGAGTACTTTAAATGTACTTTTAACTAATATTTATGGCAAAATACGTATGTCAATAAAAATGCTGGATCTTCGTGGACTATCACTTGTTATCTTTGGGATTTATTTAGTTGAGCTCATAAACACAGGTAGATTTTAATAGTTCTACTTCACTCTACTCGCTTATTTAAGTATCCCAAACCCCATATTCTATACGTAACCCATTGCTTTGTTAGAATTTATGCTTGCACTAAGAAATAAATTTAGGAAAAACCTAATAAGTCACGTATTTGGACTACACTATATTCTAGAAAAACTCTGCCGAATTAAAGCTTACAAAATCGAAAATATTAAAACATTTTGCAAAACGTCATAAATGAGACCATTTCTGGCAATTATGCAAATTCATTATACAGATGCGAAAAAAATATGCATCATAAAATCTAATCATTTCGATTATATATTTTAGATTCCAGCCTCCTCGAAAATGCGATTGATGGAAGTAATGTCATAAATCCAGATGGCTCTGGCTCGTCACCGTGTCTGTCAAATCCATGCGATGATTACACCGTTTGCCACGATTTAGGAGAAGTATATGCGTGTCTCTGTCCGATTGGGTATGCCGGAGCATCTTGCAAAGTTCGTGAGTATCCTCGTTGTGGTCTAATATATACATATATACGTTCTAGTGTTTCCCTGGTCATATTGTGTCTTTCTGCAAAGAACGCCACAACGTCGAAACGTCAGAAAAGGACGCGACCTCGAAACGATTGTGGTCCTGGTCATATTGGAAGCGTTTAGTTCACCTAATTTTTCATCAGAATTGCGTTTTTCTATGTATTCTATATGATTAATACTTCCTGAATTGATAAGCTCGTTGTTGTTATAAAGCAGAACACGTTAATGAATTTTCCATAAGAAAACACATGAAAACACGGGTTGTTATAGGAACAAAAACTCCCCCCAAAAAACTTCCAATATGGCCAGACCCTTAAGTCGATATATTATCACAGAGTAAAGTGTGATGACCAACAATTTAATTTCCATGCGTAGCGTTGTTTTAACCATTGATGCTAACAATCGTTTTAAAAAACCTCAACAACTTTTCACACAAAACAAAGACGCGTTTCCCGAGTGAACCTTTCCGGGCTAAAAAAAACGTCCCGTATTTTTCGATATATTCAACAAGACTTTTTCTTTAATCTATAAATAATGTGGTTATTGTGAACTTTATTTATATATTATATATATACTTTTTGATAGAAAGCGAACCGAGAAAGACGGATTTGTTGTTTCTGCTTGATTCGAGCCGCAGTGTAACTCACTCGAATTGGGATCAAGTGCTTCGTTTTGTCGACAAAGTGTCCGCATTGCTGAGCGAAATCGGCGATATCAATCGCTTGGGTGAGTCAAAAAGTATATTGAATTTACCATTTGAATATACAAAAAAGTACATTTCAAGGTTATCGACGCATTGGCCTCATCGAATGGTAAAGTTGTCCGCTACCCCATCGGCAAAACGACGAGCAACGTCGAATGAGCCTTCTCTTGAAGCAGAAAGAAAGTTTTCGTTTCGTCCTTTGTCGCAAAAGATGTTGAAACAACGTCATTCCAACGTCGTGCCGAAAAATGTAGAAAAAAAGTACCTTTATCCGACGTCGGTACGAGCAAGAACGAATTTTAAGAACGTTTTGAAATGTTTGATGTGACACCAGTACGAATGTCCTCTTGACATCATGTCCACCAGCATCGCTTAATTTACGGACGACTCTTAACGAATGAGTAATGTCCGCGCTGAATGAGTTTATGCCAAATCATCCCAAAATATTAGTTTATATCTCTATTTTAACGGTTTAGTTATTGTAACTGTTTCCATAGGTATTATAAGCTTTGCGAGCGAGGCTGAATTACAAATCGTATACAACAATGGTGAAAATGTCACCGAAATGCGAGAACATATCTACGAACTTCCTTTCATGGGTGGCACAACGAATATCGCTGGAGCGCTACGACTTGCGAGGGAAGAATTTTTCGCGCATGCTAACGTCAATTTACCAGGTTGGAAATATCGTTCATACATGTATCGCGCCACATTTCACTAGGAGCAGGAAATTCAGCCTATAAATAAAGTACATATATTCATAGTATTCCAGTTAACCGTTTTTTTTAATGAATTGGGGGTTCTTTATTCATGATTTCTGGGAGAGTAAGTTTAAATATTGAAAGCATTTTATCATATAACTATATAAACATGCGATATTGATGAACTGGAATTCTGCATGAAAATTATCTTAACATACTTATGTGTTTTTTTTTTTTTCATATTTTAGGGTTAGAAAACATCGCCCTCCTTATCACAGATGGTACATCCACAGTTGACAGGGACCAGACAGTTGTGGAAGCGAGGAGGGACACAGAGCAGGGCATCATTATCTTTGGCGTTGGTAAGTATGCACTTATTAATATGGTTTAATTATTTCATAGTTTAATATAATGCATAGGGCCTATATGGAATATTGTGATACATTAATGAGGGGCACTCAACGATTTATTCGGGTAAATGTTTATTCTTGTAGCAGCTCTTCCTTGCTTGCAACTTTTTTCAGAACAGAATAAAGATTGTTTTCGAAAATGTTGATTTACTCTAAAATTCTATTTGTAAGTACATAAACCAATGACCTATATCTAATTTTAGTATTTGTAAACGAATATGTGAAAGAATAACCTCATACACATTTGATTTCTTGAAATCTTTATTCTGGTAGGAGATTGTAAATTTGCTTGCAATAGCTTTTCTGCGTTTCTTGCTTGGAACTTCAGAATAAACATTTTGATGAATATAAGAAAAAATAAATCGTTGAGTGCCCTCGATTAATCATTGGGTTCCGTTATATGATGTGTTAACTCGAGGGATACATTTCAACACATGGAGTTTCGGCACCTCAATACAATTTAATCTACCGAAAATGGTGACATGAATGTTTATTTAATTATGAATCAGTATTAGATATTACACGGTTTATGGACGCCTGTCACATCTTAAATTCAAGCATAAAGATGATGTCGCTTCGGCTGGAGGCTCTGATTCCGATGCATGAAATACTTCTTGATTCAATAAGCAATTCAATAAGGTAAAAAGCTGACAATAAGTCAATAAGTTATAGTTGAACATTTATTTTCTCATTGTAGGTTTAGGCACAGAGGCTACAGACAGGGAACTTGTTCACATAGTAACGCAACCGGCTTCGATGCACTTGGTTCCGTTTCGCAGCAACGATCCCATTGGTTCGATTGTACGCTCCATCCAGAGTCATTCGTCTGATTACGATATGTCGTGTGAGTACAATAACGCATAGTCACAAAACATTGAAGTATTGTTCTATATGTGATTTAAAAAAAAATGGAAACTTTTATCACATTTAGAAACGGTCAGATAGGCGTAATATTGCATTGTGTTATCATAAATTAATTTAATATTATTATTATTATTTCTTTGTATTATAATTGTACTATATAAATAAAACGTCCCCGTTCAATGTACGGTTTGATCAGAAATATACATAGATTTCTTGAGAATATTGATAAACGCACTATATTTATAAGCGATCCTAATAAACATCAACTGTTGAACCCTTTACAATGTTCATCCATTGAAGCCATCAAAGGAGAGCAGGGCCAGGCAGGTGTCGTTGGGCTTCTTGGATCAAATGGACGACAGGGCGTCGCTGGAGCAAAAGGGCACGCAGGACCTCCTGGAAACAAGGGACTGAAGGTAATTATATATAAGATGAATTCTGAATCACGTCGATTGTTTATCTTAATGACTCTTCGTATTATCTAACTTATCTGAAGTTTTATTAGCGTTCGAAAATCATTGCAAAATATTTGTTATGGTTATGATTTCTAAAATGTGTACTTTGCATTTTGTAATTGCATTATAATTGTCAAATGTACATGTATTTGATTTTCATTTCTACGCAATGCAATTTTATGTCACCCGTGGGTCGCCTACATATGTTTTTGTGTAATAAAAGAATTCATAAAAAGACCGAATCGGTGGGGCGCCTGCCGTTTGCTCCCGTTAATGGATCCGTGCATGTTGATTATTAAGAATATCCCACGTTGATATTAGGTGATCTGGCTCGGAGTAAGAAAAGGTACGCGCGGCGCACACTCCCAAGTTCGCCTTTATAAAGTTGAGCCAAATTGGTGTCTCTCCCGTTAGGTCGGTCATTTTATGTAAATGGCTCCTGTTCGATATTTTCTAGATCCGTGTCTGGTGTCGAGCCCTTCTGTTATGATTGAATATAATCAGATAATAATCATCAAATTTTTAAAGGATATATATTCTTATCTTTTCCATAGGGAGATATGGGAGAAGCAGGTTTAGATGGCATTATGGGACGAACAGGGGACAAAGGACAGAGAGGAGCCACTGGGTTACCAGGAGCCACAGGCGCTCCGAGTTTCGTGAAAGGGAGGCCCGGTGATAAGGGTGCCAAAGGCGACTATGGTGATGCACCAATTGGTTCTAGTGGCACTCGTGGCTTACCTGGTAAGCTTTTCTATAGTCACATGTGTCCCGAATATTTATGCGAAATTATCATGATATATGGATGATTTTGTATGTTAAGAAAGAAATGAACAAAAAAAAACATAGATCACAATAAACCCAATCATTTTTTCAAGACGAACTTTTAGTAAAATAAAATATAATTAAAAAGTTCAGAACACACTACATGCATTCACATGACCTATTGTAAATATCCACGGGATTTTTATTAACTATTCAATACGGGTCAAATCTATAGGAATCAAAGGTGAATTTGGCCCTCAAGGACTACCTGGAATATCACCCCAAGGAGAACGAGGCAGTGTAGGTATGGCGGGAATGGAAGGTGCACCCGGAAGACCTGGACCAGCAGGCGAAAGCGGACCCAGTGGTCTGAAAGGAGTGTCTGGAGAAAAAGGCCCCAAAGGTTTGGTTTGCGAATGAGATCGTATCCCGTCGAAATCATCCAATATATAGAATATAAATACTGCATGAATATTTTGCATTTTTTGTTTCTTCGTATCTAACTTGATCACTGTATTATGCTCTATATTAATCACACTTTTATGCATCATATCATACTGAATTATTCAATACCCGCAAGTTTTCATAATGATTTATTCAATTTCTAGGATTCAATGGTGATGCAGGAATACCAGGTATACCTGGCCCTGCAGGAAAGTTAATACTACCCGAATTTCCGGAGTGTTCTTTGGCATGTGAATACAAATGCAAACACACACTGGTTGGTTTCGTTTGTGAATGTCCAGAAGGGTATGAACTTGCTCCAGATGATATAAAATGTATTGGTAGGTATATTTAAATAAAAAATAAAAAAAAACTTAATATTAAGTTTAATCAGAAACATGTAGCATACTAATTTGTACTAATTTGATGGTCCCCCATTCATAAGCAGTTTCACAGTTCCTTGTTGATTAAGCGATCTTTGCAAGAGTGACTAAGCTTCATAGATGACATAAACTTACATATATATATTCTTAATAAGTTGATTAATATGTTTTAGATTACACTTTGAAATAGTTTCTAGAAGCATATAAATAATATGACTCACCAGTTTTTTTAAAAATTCATGTGTGATAATCTCGAGAACAGATCTACTGTACTAAGATAAATCATATAGCTTCATAGGCCTCCGCTCCATTTATTGCAACGCTTTTCGCCTCATATTTGACTTTGATCACGTGTCGTTTCAAAGTGTTCTCTCACAAAAATTAAAGCTATCATAAATATGATATATGTGTATGTTTGGAATACGGCTGTATGTTTAGAAATTGTAGAAATAAACCGAGTTTGATTAAAATCCAATTATGAAAAACCGCATTGTAGCTTCTTGTACAAAGTTGTATGTTTCAATTAACGCAACGCTTTCAATAAAGAGTACTTATGCCTTAAAGAATCCAATCTTGCTTAAACAAATTGAAGGTAATTTAACATATTGAGAACCCATTGTGTCAAAGTAGATTCTGGGTCAATTAAATCTAATTTATTTGGGTCCGCTTCATGCGTGTCTTCATTTACACAAACAATTTTGTATACTTCTCGATAATGGCTCCATCGAATGTACCATAAAAACCTAGAAAGATTGAATCTTTCCTTATATACCTTGATTAAAGGTAGTTTGCTTACGATATAGAACAAGCTATACAATTAAGTTGTAAAACATTAAATATCTAATGGCTTTCAATGTTTACTTTGTCGAACATGATTTGCAAAACGATTCTAACCACATAAGAGTTTATGAATTTCCACTTATAAATTTTCGATGATATGTTTCTTATTTAAACCTTTAACATATGTCACAATGGCCTTTTTGTCACTTTTGTGATACATATAGATGTATATTGGTTATTTACATACCATTAATATGGTAGAGTCTAGTATTAATGAAACAACTATGAACATGGAACAAAAAGGCCCAAGGGAGTCTTGAATAAAATAAGTGAATAGGGAAAATAAAGCTAGAGTCTACGTATAAAACGCAGAGTTAAAGTGACATTTGCTTATAATAATGTTTAAATGGGTATGAGCACTTTTCAAAAAGCGTTGCGTTAATTGTCACATACATGAAGCTGCAAAAGGATTTTTCAAATTTGAATTTTCATCACACTGTATTTGTATTTTAAAATTTCTAAACATGCAGCCTTATTTCCAAAACACATATATATCATATTAAAGAAGAATTTCAATTTTATGGGGAAACAGTTCAAATGACAGATGACGAAAGTCAAATATGATGCAAAAAGCGTTGCAACAAATGGAGCTGAGATCTACTATATTTCTTTATTATTAGATGTGGACGAATGCCTCATAAATAATGGAGGTTGTGAACAAGAATGTACAAATAAGATCGGTTCATTTTCCTGCTCGTGCAAAATCGGCTATACACTTAGCAAAAACATGCACAATTGTAATGATTTCAATGAATGCTGTGCTGATGAATCGTTGCCAAGATGTTCTTCGAGTGAATTGTGTCTCAATACTCTTGGAAGTTTCAAGTGTTTGTCTAAGCGAATCGCATATATTCCTAAGCCGAAAGGTAAGTAATTTAAGTAGTTTTATTTAAAATTCATTTTAGTAAAGCTACGCCACACCTGGAACAAGGCCCAAATGTTTGTTTTAAGACAAATTTATAAGTAGACTAATTCGGGATTCATCGGTAATTCAATGTTATAAAATAAATGTTTTAAAACGCTTTATGGATGACCTGACTGGATGCAAAAATGAATAGCAAAAATATAAATAAGTATCGATAAGAATTCAAACATCTGAATTATAAATTCTTATATGACAGCTAATTTGAATGCTGCACAGAACAACACGCTTAAGTTGACTTCAGTGTGGAAGACTACCGAGATGTTCATCGGATTAATTTTGTGGAGTGCCATCATAAGTCTTCTTATACTCATCATCATTCTCCTGCTTTGGTTCAACGACGACAAGTCTGTCGGACGTCTTCGCGACGCCCATGTCATTGAGCAAAAGTTAGGACTGTTCACTCATTCTATATTTGCACTTACGATTATTTTGATGCTATTTGTAACCAAATTAAGTTCATAAATGAATTCAAAAATGTTTAGTAAAAAAAGGATAGATAGATGGATATGTAGATAGATAAAAGAATAGGAATCGCTGTATAAATGTTTGGTAATAAAACATTTTATCATCGATACTTACATTGGCATTATACTCAGGTATGAAATTCCCAGGTTTCTATATCATGTTTTGAAAACAAGCAATTTTTAACGATATACAAAGCAATGTAAATGCTAAATAGTCTACTGTAACTATTATTTTCTATTCAGATACAGGAAGACAAAGAGAATGTCAGTAGCATCTAATTTCATCTTCCCGCGGTTTTCAACTGAGGATCTAACAGACTGCAATCCAATAGGTAAATAAATAAAAGGGCTATGGTCTTAATTTTATATAATTAGATGCTTAAAACTAGTGAATGTATCTCGTTCAAACATAAATGCATCATGTATGTTATCATAAGAGGTAAATATAGCATGATGTATCATATACTTTTAAAATGTTTTGTTTTGTAAGAAAAATAAACATAATATATTATGTAAACTAAGCGATTGATAGTTCGATAGAATTTTGTTTCATTAATTCAGCCGTCTAGGACAGCAAATTTGACTTTGATGTGTCGTGAAAATTTCGAAAAAGGAGCAATTATATATCAGATTCACTTTTTGTGACAATAGTTCATTTGTGCATCAAAAGAGTATAGTTTTGGGAGATAACGCAAAAGCAAAATACATTTTATAGTGGTTTCAAAAATGCCCCTACTCGTTTCCACGCATATTCGAAATTTCAGCCCCCACCCATTCACTCACTTTCGTCTGCATCAATTCTCTATAAGGTGTGGCCATGGTACCTAAATAAGTTATTTATATCATAAAGTAGTAATTATGGTATCCTGGGGCAAAAAAACTGGAAAGAGTGAAAGAGAGATCATAAGTGATCAAGCTTAATACAGATAAAGAAACTATATGAATAGAGAGTGGGAAACCAAAATCCCTACGTGCTTTTAAATAGAACCACCTGATGATATAAATTCTTGAGTAGACTTCTTTTTTCTTGTTTCACCGTCCGTCAATCTTTTATATTTCGGCATGTTTTAATTTTATAACCTTTCGTAAACTTTTGCGAACACTCTCTATAACAAGTGCATCAATGACCTTGTTTAGCCACATTATATAGAATTTAAATACTCGACAATGCGCTGCCTTTTTAGGTATCACATATTCACATGTGTCTCGGACACACTTGTCTATTATCCACGCAACTTATTAAGGTACAATTACAACGCGTGTAAAATAGACCTTGATAACCGCATTATATAGAGCTTCAATACTCGATAATGCACTGCCTCTTAATGTATTACATGTTTCCTGTCTTCTACACACTAGTCTATTACCCGCAAAACTTGTTTAAGGTACCATAGTTACACCTATATATAGAATTGATGCAGACGAAAGTGAGTGAATGGGTGGGGGCTGAAATTTCGAATATGCGTTGAAACAAGTAGGGACCTTTTTGAAACCATCAAAAAGTGTATTTTGCTTTTGCGTATTCTCACAAAACTATACTCATTTGATGCACAAATGAACTATTGTCACAAAAAGCGAATCTGATATATAATTGTTCCTTTTTCGAAATTTTCACGACACATCAAAGTCAAAATTGCTGTCCCAGACGGCTGAAATAATGAAATAAAATTCTATATCAATGAAACTTAGTTGAATTTAAAAAAGATGTTGAATAATTATATTATAGAGTGACTATAATAGTTTATAATGAGTGGTTATTATGTATTTTGACAGTTTCGGCCCCAACTGAGAGGTTGTATATGCGTGCGCAAAGTGGGAGAGCTCCAACTCAACGATATTCGAAGGGAGCAATGTCGACGAAGTCACGCCGATCTAGCGGTGCCAGTGTCACCATACAGAGTCCTGGAGGACATGTCACCAGTATCAATGCCTAAATATGTTTTTGAAAAACGATAGCTTTCATACATCCCTTGCCATTATATGTATGGATAAATTAACGCATGAAAATATGCAAATTAAATTATTGATTTCATCAATTTCTATATGAAACAATATTTACAAATACAGTGTATAAAATACTATTTTGTGTTACTGTGTATGACGGCAGTGATGTTTGCAATATATCTTGTGCTACTTAGTCTTGTTTACTTTGTTTGATTCATTGATTTCAATTAAACCTGCTTCAATCTTCCTATGTTACCTCCATATGTCTATTCATCAGTCGGTTTGTGCCAAAATATACCAATTGAACATATTTAGCCACTCTCATTAATCTTTAAACCCTTAAAAAAACACTATATATAAAGCTTCAAACCTGCTTGTTAGCTTTATACGTTTATTAGAACGAGTCACTATCAGTCATTATATACGATATAAATCTTCAATGCTTAATATTCTTTTTGCCTTGCTTTTTTTGAAACTTTAGAGCGGTACAAAATATTTACTTATCATGTCAAATGCTGAACAGAATACTTAAATGGGATTTGAGGTATGTTGTATAGGAATCACACGTTAAACCATCCAGCAGATACATTACACGAATAAGAAAATAAACCAAATTCGAACACCTTAGGTGGTTAATTTTAAAATTGATGAAAAATATGCCAAAAACACATTTTTTGCACAATCTCTTTATTATATGTTTTTGAATTTCAAGGAAATTGATAAAACTATTCTTAAAATAAAGGAAGTTGTGGAGCGCTTAGTTTAGAAACCCAAATCCGCACAAGTCTAGTTGTTTTTAAATATATAAGCCTTTGATTCCAGATCGCTTGAATAGCAATCCGTGAGCATTAAAATCCAATATCCAAGACTGAAGCCATTCTGTACCAAAAGAGTGAAGAGGTACCACATCAAAATATGCTACATAAAAAACTCTTTAGATTAATTTAGAGGAAAGGACCATTAGAATATCCTCATTTAGGCCAAATATTAAGATAAGTATGAATTTTTTCCTTCTCCATTTTCATCTTTGCTATCGGTCAAGCATTTTCATTTTTAGACTAAAGAAGTTATAGTTTGTCTTAGCATTATCATATATATTTATTTGAAAAAAAAAAATATATATATAATGGGAATACGTCACGAGATTATATATTGAAGGGAATTATAACACTCTGTCAGCCAAATCTAAACGAACCCGAAGGG
>LQRL01168802.1:0-11170 GCA_001703475.1 Hydroides elegans | reverse complement strand
AAAATAAACCCAACATAAAAAAGACACAACACAAGAAATAAACCCAACGCAAAAAAAAAAAACACGACACAACAAATAAACGCAACATAAAATAAACCCAACAGAAAAAAGACACAACACAAGAAATAAACCCAACGAAAAAAACACGACACAACAAATAAACCCAACATAAAAAATAGCGCAAGAAATAAACCCAGCATCATGTTTTCATTCGAATGCCTTGGCAACCGGGGAACTAACCGAAAGTTACATACACAAAAGTTTTATTTAATATAAAGCCTCATTCATGCAAAGCCAAAACCCGGTTCACCGGTTGCCAAGGCTGCAAGGTTGCAACTTTTTTGTTCTTGTTGGGTTTAATTTGTATTTTGTTTGTGTTGCGTTTATTGATTGTGTTGTGCTTTTTGTGTTGCGTTTATTCCTTGTGTTGTATTTTTTTATGTTGGGTTTATTTCTTATGTTTTTTATGTTGAGTTTATTTTGCGTTGCGTTTATTTGTTGTGTTGTGTTTTTTTGCGTTTCGTTTATTTTGTGTGTTATGTTTTTATGTTGGGTTTATTCTTGTGTTGTGTCTTTTTTATGTTGGGTTTATTTTTTGTGTTGTGTTTTTTTTTTATTTTGGGTTTATTTTGTGTTGCGTTTGTTTGTTGTGTTGTGTTTTATTTGCGTTGCGTTTATTTTGTGTGCTGTGTTTTTTTATATTGGGTTTATTTTTTGTGTTAGGTCTTTTTTTATGTTGTGTTTATTTTGTGTTGCAGTTATTTGTTTTGTTGTGTTTTTTTGCGTTGGGTTTATTTTGTGTTTTGTGATTTTTTTTATGTTGGGTTTATGTCTTGTGTTTTGTCTTTTTTGTGTTGGGTTTATTTTATGTTGCGTATATTTGTTGTGTTGTGATTTTTTTGCATTGGGATTATTTCCTGTTTTGTGTCTTTTTTTTATGTTGGATTTATTTTATGTTGCGAATATTTGTTGTGTTGTGTTTTTTTTTGCGTTGCGTTTATTTTGTGTGTTGTTTTTTTTTATGTTGGGTTTATTTCTTGTGTTATGTCTTTTTTATGTTGGGTTTATTTTATGTTGCGTTTATTTTGTGTGTCGTATTTTTTGCGTTGGGTTTATTTCTTGTGTTGTGTCTTTTTTATGTTGGGTTTATTTTATGTTGCGTTGATTTTGTGTGTCATGTTTTTTTTGTGTTGCGTTTATTCCTTGTGCTGTATTTTTTATGTTGGGTTTATTTCTTGTGTTGTTTCTTTTTTATGTTGGGTTTATTTCTTGTGTTGTGTTTTTTTTATGTTGGGTTTATTTTATGTTGCGTTGATTTGTTGTGTTGTGTTTTTTTCTGCGTTGGGTTTATTTATTGTGTTGCGTCTTTTTTATGTTGGGTTTATTTTATTGTGTTGTGTCTTTTTTTATGTTGGGTTTATTTTATGTTGCGTTTATTTGTTGTGTCGTGTTTTTTTTTTTGCGTTGGGTTTAGTTTTTGTGTTGTGTCTTTTTTTATGTTGTGTCTTTTTTTTTCGTTGCGTTTATTTTGTGTGTTGTGTTTTTTTAAGTTGGGTTTATTTCTTGTGTTGTGTCTTTTTCATGTTGGGTTTATTTTATGTTGTGTTTATTTGTTGTGTCGTGTTTTTTTTTTGCGTTGGGTTTATTTCTTGTGTTGTGTCTTTTTTATGTTGGGTTTATTTCATGTTGCGTTTATTTGTTGTGTTGTGTTTTTTTCTGCGTTGGGTTTATTTCTTGTGTTGCGTCTTTTTTATGTTGGGTTTATTTTATTGTGTTGCGTTTGTCACGTTTCGGCCATCGTAGGAATTAGTACGTTAGACTCAGACGCGACGTTAATAAAACTTATTTTCTACGTCCGCGACGAATATGGACGTCCGATAAACTTTCTTATGGGCCAAAAGTAAGGCGTCCGCTCAACGCCCGTGGACGTCTTGCCGAGTGGGAGACTACGTCCTTTGATGTTGACAGTTGACGTCTTATTTGGTTGATATTTCATCGCATATATAAGTTTCTAGTTGCGAAGTAGATTTTCAACATTATAAGGACATTTGCAGGAAATGACTGTTCATTTCGTGAATGCAGCATCAAACTATAATTTGCATTCTACGAAAGACGGATAGGGCCACTTGTTTGCTTCTGTGCTACTGATGTTGTACCTCAACAGTTACGCATATTCTTTGTTGCTAAGACCGAAGTAGCTATGCTCTCAACACCTAAGTATCTTTGGTGTTGATAGTATACATATTTAGATGAAAATTTGCGCAATCCTCTTGAAATCGCTAGATTTTCAAACGATTGCAGTCAGGGAAGTTGGAAAAGTAAACAATCGCATATGCATTTTTAAGTAGGAAAATTGATTGTAGCCGTACAAACACGAGGCTCAGTGGGTACAGTTATCGGGGTTACGCAATAACGGTATAACCGGTAAGTGGGTTTACAATAGGACACTGCATGCATAGTCAGTATTTGTATATCGCACATAGCGATATACAAATAGAGGATGAGCATCAGTACTCAGATATTTCTATGCATCTTAAACTATACGAAAAATGTTAGGATACAATTTATAAATAGGGGAAATTAACCAATCCATTTTTCAAAGCTAACATAATCATCATATTTTTGGAAATTTGTCTTTCCGGTTGACGATTTGAATTTTTTTTTGAGAGAAATAGTTAATTCATGTAGCACTAAGAAATAGCATATATTGATCATGTAGTATCATTTTTCGAAGATTCAGTTACAAATCGTTCGTTAAACATGTAACTTTTTATTGGGAATTTTAACTTTTATTGCTGTCGAAATTTAACCAGAAAACTATAAAGATAACTAGAATCAAATTTGCACACATAAAACCATAGCTATATTTAGTTAATATCCAAGCTACAAGTTTAAGAAATGTTTATAGTATGCAAGCGCCGAAGGAGAAAGTCATAAAGAAATAACAATTAATTATTATAACGAAATTCCCTGATTTTTCCCTGATTCACTCCGTAATTTTTTTCCCAATTTTATGATGATATGTCTAGTTGTAGTATAGTTAGCCCTACCAAGAACAACAAGTGCCATTTTTTAGTCATCCATCGGCCGTCACGCAACTTAATTTTCAAATATAAAAGAAATGACAATAAAAATGATTTTGTCAGAAAATAGCGGTTTAAAAACTAATTCATGCAATATTTCCTTCATTTGAAAATTTGGAATGAAAGTGCGAATATTGTACGCAAAAGTCAATAGGGTTCTACTATCGTTATTAAGTCCTAAACAGACATGCCCCTCGTTACCCTCAAATTACTGCTTTGAATTTATGACACAGTGATTATTTTGTAATGGTGATGTAAGTACAAATTTCGTTTTTTTTTTCAAATTACATACAGTGACGTATGAAGAGATTGAGATAGCAACAGATTGATAATAACTACCGACTAAATATACATCTGGGTCAGACCTAATTATTATAGATATACATAGTCTAGTTATACATGTATATGCAATTACATGTATTACACGTTCGATTAAGGGATCGTTAACGCCTATCTTATCAAGCTTATCGGATTCAAATGCTTGAATGATTCCTGACGTTTTCTTTGCTATGATTGAGTGGGCTGAAATTGGGTGGTATATTTTTACCAGTTTATGATGCCTATGTTCAGTGATTTGGCGCATTGAATGCTGATTTATTTAATGAAAATCAGAATGATGCTTAAAGCCACCGAAAGCGCTATCCTTTGCTGAATGTCGACACATGGCAATTGGATATGACTCCGTGCATGTATCTGCATTTTTACAAAAAAAAAAAAAATAAATAAAAAACAAGAATAGATATGCTCCAAGAGCATACATCTGATTATCTGATTTCTTTACGTTTACGTAAATGAAATCATATATTATTTTCGTGCGGTTTTGAACCGCAACCTACTTATGGATTTTGTGGAACACTTTACTCTATCAATTAGACTTCCTACATTGCTAGAAGAGATATCAGCGCGTAAATTATGCTTTTGTGTTTATGCTCGTATAGTTAAACATATCAAATGTTATTTTGCATAATAAATACAAGCATTTTAAATGAATCCATATTCCAAAAGGGGTCAGATTTTCCCTTAAACGCTGCCAGCACTGTACTACTATACCCGTCCCCTATTGGTTAAGACGACATCACATGACATAAACAGCATGCATTTATGCACCTTGCTCTTATGACGCAATACAAATACAGGCACTCTATTAACTGCAGCTGTCAATCACAAGATTGTCAATCACACCCCCAGAGGTTGCCAATAGTTATGCACAATGGGCGGGGCCTACGCTACTTACCGCAAGATATGAGTCAATGCAATTATTGAGGCGTGCTGCTATGACTATTTTTAGAGAAAAAAATCACTGCTTTAATGTTTGATCAATTTGAGCACTGGGAAGTAGAGTTTTGATGTTGTATAATAAATAGACAAAGGCGTGAAACAGTTATTCGATTTGCTTGATGGCAAATAACAATTTGGCCCTTTCATGAATATGAAAATTAGTAAACATAATATTATGATTTAATTAAAGATCTTTGTTCCCAACAATATCCTAATTGGTAATGGTGTGAGTTCTGTATTACATTGCAGTAATGTCTCAAATGAAGCATTTGAAAAATAATTATCTTGTTAACAAAAGAAAAGAAATCAGATTCTTATATTCTATGAATATATCTATCTAGTTTCTTTTATTTTGATTATATCCCCGTATTCTTTTTAGAAGCAACTTTAACCGGTTAGGGGCGGGGTAACATGATCTAAAAAGAACGCTTTGTATCAATAAAAAGTAATCCGGTTGGAAACCGAAAAAACGTTCCTCTAAAAAGAATGGGTTAACCGAAAAAAAGTTGTTATAACTCTAACCAGTTCAATCTAAAACGAATACGGGGAAAGAGTAGAATTCTATCCTTAAAAGATTCATTTAAAATTTCGGATTCAATGCAATTATTGTATTTAAATTTTTGTTAAATTAAATAGTGAATATTTTTGCATTTGCAAGAATAGGTCATTTAATCCAAAAATCAAACACAAGTGACTGTTTTCTCTATTTTCCAAATTTCAAAAAGACCTTTTGTTATCCATCTTCTTGCAACGATACTCAATAGTTCTTTTTGTTAGGATGATTAACAACAGGGCTCGAATTGAGCATTATTATTGCAGCACATTTTTACTTCTAATACTAGCCACTGCAACATGCCTCATGTCAGTGAATAATTACCTTACACGCATATCGACTAATAGCAGCTTTTGCTTGCTGTAAGCCCCTCCCACTTGCTATGAATAAGTGGCAGGTACTCTATGGGTTCAGTGTGGGTGATTGACAGCTGATGATTTTCAGTGTTTGCAGATATGTCAATTTGAACCACTCATTTTTTACTCCATAGGATTTTGTAAACATCAAATATTTCACAAACTATGTTACATATCATATCAAAATCCAGACAATTATAAACTATACATGGTCAATAATATTTGTATACCATTTTAGTCATGTTTAGAGGTTTTTAAGAGTAAGTTATGGTGTGCACAAAAGTTTGTTGTCTAAAATCGAACGAAAATATAATCTGATTTTTTTTTTCGTAAACGAAAAGAAATCAGATAATAAAGTGAACCACGATACACGATTACAAGGATTTAGAATTTTGATTGATCATACTCATTTAATATTGAATGTTTTAACTTGTTTCTAAGTATCTTATAAAATATAAATTTGACTTCAAAGCAAATCATAGAATCGCCCGGTATACATCAGCATATTTTCGTTATAATTAATTATTAAAACGTACAAATGTTTTGATCCTGAAAAAATACGTGTTTGACATGCATGTGTTTGAAAAAGCACTTCACGATAAGTTTAAAAAAAATCACTTTTACAACAACATTACAGTTGCAAACAACAACAAAATAATGGATTTTAATCATTAAAATTTTGCAAAATGGTGTTCACTTCTTCCAAGCCAGCTGGGCTGTTATTCATTATTTGGCAAGCTTGGAACCGAAAATTAACACCTTTTGCGGAAATTGAAATAATGAATATAACTAAACTACCTGTCATATCTTGCAAATATCAGTTTGTTAGACAATTGCAAGCAAATTTAATCAGTTTGATAAAAAAAAACTTTTGTCAAAGACTTTTTTGAAAACAAAAAAATATAATAATAAAAGGTGTTCTTCAAACTGCTCATATCTCCAGGCTAGAACGTATTTGTTTTGAATGTCCAAGCCAGCTGGAATTTGATGGGAACATCTTTTTATGGGGAACAGCTCATGATGTGCTCTTCTATCAAATTCCATAACTTGCATTGATAACTTAGAAAAAGAATAGAGACTGGATGAAATTGAGATGATACAGTTAAACTTGAGTTGACCTGATTTTGACAGGATTCATAAAGATTGGTCTTATTTTGCTCCTTAGCTATGACAGCAGATTTTCTGATGCAATGTCATATTTTTTTAACAATTGTAACAAAAAGTATATCCAAGCAACGTTAATTCGGTCGTATCTAGGAAATAGCGCAACCAATCGGCTAATTATTAACTTCAATTTTTGTATATGAAATGTGTTTGCACAGGGGGAGTTTATGTTTATGTTTGCTCTTTGTTCCATTTATATGTCTGACACTAGGATATGGGCCTACTCCACCAAAGTCAATAGTTAATTGCTTTATAATAAAATCGCATGATTTTTTGCAATGTAGGTGAAGGGCAAACTTGTTTACATTCCAACCATGGTTAATTTGCGATTTGTACGCTTATCGCCTTTCGATAATAATTCATACAACGAAATTGTTGGCTTCAAGGAAATCAGATTAACCTCAGTTAACCTAGCTTTGTGCCAGAGTTGTTACGTAATGGACCCAAAATAGACCAACATATGCTCATTTAAACAATGTCATACACAACTTGCATGTACATATGCGTTGTATGGAAGCAGACACAACAAACATTCGGGTGCAGAATCGCATATTCCAAAAATAATTTATTTTAGCAATAGGATATTGCGTTGCCATAGGTTCAAAATATATAGACCAAATCGAACTTTAGATATTTGCATTCCGACAAACAGTCTACGTTAGAAAAAAAACCACTGGCAACTGTTATTTTGCCGATAATATTTAACAATTCCAGTAGATATTCAGCCGATAATTCTAATACCGATTAGCGATTTATTCTTGCAGAGGCACTTCCCTGTTTGCGTCTTGAAATTAAAATTAAAATTATTTTCGAGGTGGTAAATGATGAAACATATATACCAGTCAATGCCGCTATATTATAGTTCAGTCTTTGCAATCTAATACCAAGTAGGTGAGAGAATAGAAAGTTGCATTTAATTAAATGAAATCTGTATTTTTGTAAGATAGTTTATTCTTTCTTCTCGTAGCTGCTGTTTCCTAGTCGCTTGCTCGCAATACCAAAAATGACAATGACAATAAAATGTATTCGCCACAACAAAATATGGACATAGACATCTCACTATTTATTCAACATATACATGTATGTTCATGCTATCTCAAAGCCAAAAATAGATTGGACCTTGTAACTTAGGCATTTGAAAGGCTATGTGAAACAATTTAAAAAAAACTGTCTTAACTCAAAATCGAAAAATATGCCTATTCGTCACTTCGCCAAAATATCGACGACATATTTACGCAAATCAGCGAATAAATCATAAGTGAATATATTCAGGTACAAAATAAATATTTTTTTTAAACCGAAAAGCGCATAATATTGGCGCATTTTGCGTGAAAATAAGATATGCACTGCCTTTATTTGGTATAGATATGACTTTAGCGTATAATTTGTGTTTTGAACATTTTTACGAGGTGCGAGCGTGAACACGGCCTTAGATGAATTCTAAAAATCGGTTGAGAGTACCCCTAGAGGGAAGGTGATCGGGAATGAGGTCCATATCAATAGTTTGTTTTAAAAAAATTGATATCATAAGTAAAATATGTACTGATAACTTTATGTGTAAGTACAATGTACCTTACACAATTTCCCAACGACGCTTCAAGGGGTTCCCCATAAGGGACACATGGAAAATTACGGTTGGTAAGGTAAATGGAGCTGTGTGAAACCATGTTAAATAGTGATAGAATTCGGACCAATTTATTAATTGACATAAAAATGACTCAGATGCAAAATTTCCTTGATCAAGCAGGGTGTTTTGATAGATTCCATAAGCTCGCTAATCACCATCGATATATTGTAATTTGCTCAGTAGTTCAAATTGTTTGGTCAAGCAATCACAATGAATTAGTCATGATATTTATCAATATCGGTAGTTTACCATTGTTATGGATTGCGGAACACTTATGGCAACCATTGTACAGCCAAACAGGGATAACTGAAGAGCATTTCACGAGCTGTTCCTCAGAAAACGTATTCCTTTTCGGTTACAAGCTGGCAAGCAAATGAGAAAGAGCCCAGCTGGCTTGTAAAAAAGCACTTTTTTGCAAAATGTTAATGTTTTTTAACAATTATTTTGTTGTTGTAATGCTGTTTTAAGGCGATTTTACAACTTTTTGAAAAAATAAACGTCGAGTGACCTTCATAACTATGCAGTTCCTGTTACGGACGCTATTACATTTAAATAAAATAACAACTTTTCCATGCCAAAATGGTTAAACTGCGTTTTACACGCAATCCTTGCTGTAAAACCAAGGAACAAATGCAAGGAAAACGCATGTTGCGTGTAAAATCTCATGTTTCTGACTTTGTTTTGTAACCACGCCCTTATAATGAATAGTGAAATTCATTACTTTTGAGTCACATATATTAGCGATGGAATTCGGTCAAGAGCGTTTGATAGATTGCCATATTAACACATATTTCATATTTATATATATTCATTTTTATATAGGACACATTTGTGTATAACCATAAAGAGGATAATATATTCTCATGGTGAACAGGATAGTCAGTGCAGTAAATACACAATTGTGATTCATGTTATACGCAATTTGACAATTAATGCCTACAAATGATCCATTTCCTTAAATAGAGATTGTGTTTACAGCAATACATTTTTATTGAAATCGTATCAAACATCAATCGTCAAATTCCCTTTTTGAAACTTTGACGAATGATCAAACACATGCATTGTGGCTACTTCAACTCAGTTACAAATGACTTGGCGGTTGTAGAGGAGGAATTACTTGAAAATGATTTTTTAAGCCATTTTTTAAAAATATTTATAGAAAATTGAAAGTTAAATGACCTCAATTATAACTGTAGATAATATCATTCGTCCAAAGTTATGGCTTTTGGGAGGATATTTCACTAACGTTTAAGCGCTGCTTCGTTTTTTAGCACGCATAAAACATGGTCACATTATCCTGTTCGCCGTCGACATGGGTTATGCCCACCCGGAAAACATTTTTTTGTATTAAACACGTAGAAGTCTCCTCGATATTATCGCTCACCTAAAGATTATATTTCTTTGTTTGCATATAACTGAGTATATGTAAGCGATTTCGGATTTTTTTTATTTCTATAACATTCATTGGTTTGTCAATTAGCTTAATATTTATTAACAAAGTATATAGTACTCCGTGTTAGGTCTCGCGACATGCGGCAACATACTTATATGTTCTTTATAGGACTAGCGACAGGTGCATATAAAGAACATATAAGTATATTGTCGCGTGACGCGCCCTGCGCTTCCCGTGTGACCAAGCGCTTAATTTTCATATGCTAGCATTAATATCGGGAAGACGCATATTTTGCAACAAATAGCGTATCTGTACATGTTTGGTCTGCTAGGCACAGTTATCATTATATATTATCATTTTAAGTTATATATAACTCTGATTTTTGATTAATTTAATTCTATATTGTTCTTTTGTAACACATTTGACTTTTTAAAATCGTTTCGAATGATTTTGGTTATCCTCATTTTCATTTTTAGAATGTGAGAATTGTCAAAATTAGAAACACTTAGATCCAAAGTTTGAGGGTTTTGTTTCTATGTTATCATCGATGATATTTTGTACATATTGAGTTGTTTCTATTATTTACGGTGAGATCATCAATATATTATGTGGTCATTTCTTTGTATCGGCGATTCGTACCATATGGAAATAGCCCTCATCTGAAACACGAGGGTATTGACTTCGTCTAAAAAAAATAACCATAATAATTTATCGCTGACCATTTATGAAGGATAAGTGCGTGTCTCAGTGATTCTTTGATATTTCCTAACTCTCAACCTGTATGATTTGAAGAGTGTACTGTATATTATCGAATGCTACACAATTACCAATTTAAGGCATACTATCTATTGATAACTTGGGATAATGAATTGAAAAGATAGTTTAGTAATAACAATAGCTTATTTATAAAGTTCAAATACAAAATAAGTAAAAATCGTGTATCAATAACATGTTATTTTATTAACAATAAACGATAATAAATACATGATGACCATTAAAAACACAACAATATTACAAGAATCAAATAAAATTAACTTTACAAAACGACGAGCAAAACAACCTAAATTTGAACATTTAATAACAAAGAATATGCAAATGTGGAGATGTAATTGTTATTTCTAAAAAAAAACTGAATCCAACATGTATTTATAGAATATTTTTCTAATATAAGATTAAATTGAAAGACAACACTCATTTAGGAAATAAAAACATATATAGACGGGATGCAACACTGCATGTCTATTCAAGTTACTGAAAAAAACCTAGATATTAATTTTGCACACATGTATTTACCACAAGTCGTTATCAAGTAAATTTACAAACTACCCTATTTGTTGTATCAGATAATCAAATATTACAAATGATAACAAAATCCGCAAGCAAGTAACATAAAAAATAAAGACAAGAAGTTCTTTCCGTTTAAACCATAGCATTTTTTTTGCAACGACCATCATTTTAACCGAAGGGTACAAATACAATTTCCAGATATCATTTTTTTTCTCAAATCAACGTCCATATTTTGATGAAGATATATATTTCCTGTTGCATTTTAAAGATGAAATGCTCCTTTACTCTGGTTTTCATCGTCATTTTGTCTAAACAAGCGGCCATGGTTGTTAGTAGCTATATAAGGCCGATTTCAGGACAAATAAATAAAATGACCCTCCCCCCCTTATTTAATTTTAAAAAATAAATATCTCGGGATATTGATTGAGC
>LQRL01168795.1:0-27085 GCA_001703475.1 Hydroides elegans | reverse complement strand
AAAAAAAAAAACATTGATTATAATAAGAGATAAAACAAACGACTGAATAAATATTAAAAATGAATGAAATAGACAGAATAAATATCAACTCTAAAAATACATCGCTAGAAGAGAGGGCGTTACTTTTTCCTACGGATGAAAAAGGGGCCATCCTCAAAAAGCCACTTTAGAATGTTTTTTTTTTACGTCTTGGTCAGACGAGACTTATCAAGTTGGTACTAGTATCATTCTGTTGGTTCATTTGTGTCCATGACCAATTGAAAGGTATACGGAACATTTCTATATCTTATACGATACGAACTACAGAATGAATAGTAAAAACTCGTAAATCTGGTAGGTACATTTTCGGGTGGAACTACGTCAACAATAGTTACGTAATTAGCACTATTTCTTCTGTCTCATCAATGTTTGTATATTATTTTTTTTTTTACAAAACAACCAAAACTAGCCAACCTCTAAATATATGACCTATTTATAGTTGCCACGTATTCTTTTTTAACATCCAGTTTCTGTAGCCAAATTCGGCGTTCTGCCACAAGACACGAACATAACTCGCGCCATGGTTTACATTTCAAATTAAAAACCTGTTCCAAACTAACATTAATGCGGATGAACACTTAATGTACAAACAGATGAATCATTCGATTTTTAAATCGAATTACGAAACTGCCTATTGCATATACAGCTCAGAATATTGGTTTTACAAAAGGGTTTACGTACATCTAACTTTCCGTCTGAGCAAAATGGTCACATATAGAAAAATAGCATGTGAAAGGTTTTACTCATTTTCTATTGTATCAAACTCAATTAAATATTCAAAAATATGTTTTGGGGTTGTTGTGATAAAACTTGGATGTATAATTACTAATCGTTGCTATGTTTTCTGAACGCAAAAGAAAAAGGTGTTTTATTCATTTTTACACAATTTGGGACCAAAATGTAACTTTTAAGCGACTCGTTGATAACAACTCACCGTAATCGGATACGGAACCGTTTTCCGGGCGTGAAAAATTCATTCGCTGGTATCCTTGGATCATCCAGCACTTTTGCGTAACCGACCCCACCCACGGCATTGTAATGTCGCAAAAACTCGTTGTCATTGGTGACGGCTTTCTTGATTTTCGACGATTCGAAGGAAAGTCGCGTTTTGCTTCCGAAGCCTGCGCTTGGTAGCTGCAATTCAGATGATACGATTGCAATTAATATAATTATTTTCATGTCTTTGTGCGATTTCTTACCCGACAAATATAAACAGCGGTACAGAGGAGGTGTGAAATATATTTTATGAAACATAAAGATAATAATTGTAAATTGTAAACGCGAGCAGAAAGCTGAAAGATTAGAAAAGTACATCATAGCATTTTTAAAATCGAAATTCACTTTTATTTTTGAAGCGCTGGCTTACAAAGTTAAGAAGGGTATGGGTGTTGGAAGAGGAAGAAATTAAAAGCATATTGGGTAACGGGCGCCAATATAATGCATGCTTAACACTTATTGTGGAGATAATGAACATATCATAACAGAATCTAACAACGCATTAGACAGGCAATCAGTCACATGTAACACTTTCTTACTCGGCCAAAGATCAACCTTATTACAAACACAGTATGCTCACTTTATGAAAACATGGATCAAGTGAAGAATGTCATATGGTTCGAGAGTAACAAACACTTTACGTGAAAAGCACTTTTCTCTTATTAATGGTTCTCAGCTTTGGTTATCGTAATGAATAGGTTTCCCTTTATTTATGCTTTATATTGGTGATAATAGGCATATTTAGGCAATAATATGGCCCCTGTTATTATTCTGTAGATCGAGAACTATCTCTCACCGATAGCGCTAAAACCGACCCCCTGCCAAAAATGAATTTATGCATATAAGTATGAAAAGTGTGTTTGTTTTTAGAAATCGGTATCCTTTGAAGTTAAAGAATTCGTAAAATCCCGTCATTTATTCGTTGAGTAACACTCGATGTGTTTTGTAATGAAGTATGCACTGTAGACAACATCCCTATATATAGTGCCAGTTTGACACCTTCTAAGATTGGCTGGGTGAGAAACTTACCCAATCGCTTTATGAAAAGGTATGAGAGCTTATCTAATTTATGTAATTAAGGTGTCATAATTTACCCGTGACTTTGAGATTGGGAGACATGATGGAATCTTGATTTTGATGTGTATATATAAAGTTATATATGACCTAGTCCAGAAAATAAGGTAACTTTAGATTAAAGTCTGGACTCGACTGATACCAAGCCATCAATCTATTACAATAATAAGATAACTAGCATAATCAGAGTGGTTTGCTTAGATTCTAGATCCGTCACTGCGTCTTAAAGTTTGGAGTTGGGATCTGAATTGCAATAGACAATAAAAGGTATAACCGGATGTTACTCGGCCTACTAAAGGTTTATCATATTAATTTATATTTGTTTTTTTTTTTAAACGCCAAAATTCAGTCTCAATGTTCTTATAATACAAAGCCTCTAAACAACGTATAATGACCCGATTTCAATGAAAAACAAAACGAGCAAATATATTTGAGTATTAGACAAAAGATGGATCTATTTCAAAAGGGCTCCAAAATAAATTATGCATTGAGTTAACCTTGTTGTACGAAAATGGATCCAAACTCCGTGGTTATCTAAATAGACCTTGTGACAATAAACATTAGGTGTGAGTCGGGTTACTAATATTTACATATACTTTATGGAAAAGATATGCCAAATAGCACCGTGAATATTAGGAATAATTTCATTGAAAATATTTTCAATGAACTCAAACAATAATGATATATTAACTACGTCATAAGTACATTGATTTGATCAATTATCAAATGATCCATTTTTTACTTAACGTCACATAAAAATATCATTTCTTACCCACCTTAAAAACCCATCCATTCACATCTGTCTTTCACACTAAACCATTCAACCAAACATACTATCTAAATACCGGACCTACATCGAAATAAGTTGTTCGGTAGTATTAATGTGGATACCGGCATCACTCACTTGTCCACTCACTCACTCACTCACTCACTCACTCACCCACTCACTCACTCACCCACTCAGTCACTCACTCCCTCACTCACTCACTCACTCACTCATTCTGTCCTTTACTCGTTCAACCACTCACTCACACATTCAACCATCCTTTATATTTAACATACCATTCAAATCAAACCCCTTCTTATTTTTTCATTGTTGGTCCACATGTCCATGGGTATTGCATGGGTCATACAGTCACCATTTTCGGTTGGCTCAAGTAAAATTCTACTGTTTAGTGAGGCCACATTCATTACCCTTTACCACCTTCTCTCTCCCTTCATCCATGCATGACTCACTAACTCACTCACTCACTCACTCACTCACTAAAACCAGCATTCAATAACTCAATCATTTACAATTTCTTTAAGTTAGAAAAAAATAAAGGTCACTTACCCTTTCCTGCTTGGCCAGGCGTTTCAGAAACTTGGCTTGTCCCAACTCTTGTTCACAAATCTCTAAGGCCTTGTTCTCCCATCGCTCTCCCATAACATCTTCAAATGATAAAAAAAGCTATACTTAAATAGGCATATATAATACACAATGATATAACGCAATTAGACATCAGTTACTAGATAATTATAGATACCAGTAGCAAACTTAACACAGTTAGCGCTTCTAATCTTTTAAAGTTGCAGTCAACATGCTCTGAAACCGATTTTTGCTGGAACTATTTTTGCTTGTGACAAACTAAGGATGAATGATTATTTCAACAACGGTTTCAAGATATTATGTAAATTTTCAACGGAGATATTTTTTATTAAACTCGTTTTAGGTTGGTTCAAAACCCTCATTTTATTGTTTAATTCTCTTTAGATATAGCATGTATATATCCTATTCCCCATATCCTCACAAAGTTCAAACTCCTTTGCAAAAAGTGATCTTTTCACAAGTTGGTTTATAAATCAAATCAGTGACTTATGCAATATACAACAGTCGAGAAAACCCAGATGGAGGTTTTATTAATCACAAGCAAGAGTACACCCAATCAAAGATTCCATAAACTATATCAAGAGAGTCATTAATATTGTAGAGAATAAAAAGCACCTATGTTGATGGGAATCTTAATTGAATCGCCCTTGTAAAGACAAAAAAAAAACATTGGAAACACGTAAATTTGTTAAGTTTGCTATGGATAAGGGGCTGGCCACATTACTGTTTCTAGCTTTTCTCTTCAACACGGCGTGTTTTTATTAATTTTCATCGCAGGGAACACAAAAACGCGATTTGCTCGAGATATAGCCTATTGAGTTTCTATTACAAATGCAATGAACAGCACGGTTTATTGAAGGAAAAGGTCGAAAAAGATTCCAATGTAGCTAGAGGCCCCTCAAAATTTATATATAGCGTGTTGCTGAGACAAATTGCAAATTACAACATCAATCTGATTAAGCTTCCTTTACAAAAAGACCTACGCGTTTACTTAACCAGACGGGTACGAGTAGGTTTTCAACTCATCCTTAGATGATTCTTTTACATTTACTAGACTATAGTTTTAACAAGTGCAATTGATGTAATTTTCGAGGAGAAAAATCAAACAAAAGTTGTCGAATCGTTTTTGATGGATGGACATAGTTAATCAAAATACACCATGGATTGATATCCACTCTTTTTTACACAGATCCTACTCAATAAGGTGCTTAATTCACACGAAGACGCAGCATTTACAGTAAGCTGTCAATTGGTTCAATATTAAGGCTTCCGGTCGTTAGTTTACGTTGTTACGAAGGATAGACTGTATCTTAGGTCTGACTTAGGATGTCACACCATCTCAAAAATGTTATTCCTGACCAGTTCTCTAAAATCCAATTTGCTGAAAAGAACGCGAAATAGCACGAGTGAAACACCACTGCTCAGAAATGACTTCAATATTATCATATTATCCATTCTTATAATATGCTATTCCAAAAAGATGTCTCTCGGATTTTAAATAAAATTGCATATGTCACAAAATGCACCGAATATATCCTGTTTGGAACTATGAATTAGCAAAAGAGGCTGCGCTCTTAATTTTTAAATCTACCTGTGATCCGATGTAGACACATCTCTAAAACGGCCGCAACATCGATGCTATGCCTATATAAGAAACTCCCGCACCTCGCTAGTCAAACAAACCTTAACCAGGCAGAGTCAGACAAACTTTAATCTGTGTACCACCAAGTGACCGACAGCAAAACAAACGTACTGACAAATTACTCTAGATCGACTGGGAGAAAAGCTAAGAGCTTCCAAAGTCCTAAAACGTGCCGTTAAATCATGGGCTCAGATAAGACGGGTCAGTTATTACGAGCTACTTTGTGGCGGTTCTCCCCCTATTTCGGGAAATTGGGGAAAGGGGGAAGGAAACAATCGTAAGTTGGATGAGCTTGTCTCTGATGAACTTTGTTTTACAAGCGTGTTAAAAAGATTGGAATCGTTCCTCTACGTTTATATAAGGCTATGTTTCAATGCCGTTCCTTTGGAATATCGAGACAATATCGCTCGAAACTTGATTGGCAACAATGATGCGATGTTATGATATTCTTCGATTAAAACTAATTTTAACCTACTTTTCAATGTATGTGTTGCGGTAAGTGAAGGTGCTTGCGAAATGTTGTGCGATCGCTTCGTAAAAAAAAGTTGATATAGGGATATTGGTTTGACTATATTTTCTTTGGATTTCGCAGCGATTTCCCTTACCATTATCGTGCTTTATACAAAATTCGAATAGTACGCGTATCTAAGTTACTGTCATGACTTAAAATCGATCAGACGTAACAAGTTCAGTTAAAAAGCGAAGTGGCGAATCACCCAGAATACGCGAAGAATAAACCTTTTCGCAGTTGTGTGAACGCATGTCTAGAAAGCTGATAACCAAAACTATCCGTTTTATCTTATGGCCATAATATAACCTTTTAGGCCTTTACGCCAGTTTGAGTTTAATCACAAAATGTGACGTCACTAAGACGTTTTTTATCACGACGTCTCGAGAGATAGATCCAAAATACACTATTGGGGCCACACCTATGTGATAGTAGTTTATGGATATATCGCCGTTAACATCTTCAAGTTGATAAAACCGCGTCTATGACGCGATAAGCATGGCCTCACTGGTCACTTGGCAAGACGTCGAGCAACGTCGTAGGTTGGTTCTCATTTGCCCTACTATGAACGTTTTCCTTTCGTTCTTATTAGCCGCGAAGACATGAGCAACGTCGTTGCAACGTCGCGACTAAAAATGAATGTAAGAAGGACATTCGTCCGACATTTAGACGTAAAGAACGTCCGAAAATGGTCATATATGTCAAAATAAGAATGTTTTTTTTACGTATTGCCCGAAAACGATGTCGTAAGGACGACCCTTACCGATTTGGTTAAAAAAGCCTTTGCCGATCAAGTTTAATCTTGCCTATATATTATTTAATTCAAGCGTATTTTATGAGTATAAGTAAAATACGCTTGGTTCAGAAAAGCAGCTCCAAGTGTAACCAGGCACTTATATAAATGGGCCCAGACAATTCCTTGAAAATCCCTAGACGCAATTCTAGCTTAGCGACAGTTACATGTGGTCTAGGGCCAGATAATCAAATGCATTTATTTTTCAAAACTAGGCTGAATATCAATTGGGTTACAACATTGGTTTGAAGGTCACATATATATTATGGAAACATGCTACTTAGAAATAATAATATACGAAGCTTACAGCTTCTGAGTATTCACCCACTCGGCAAGGGTCGTCCATAGTATGTCACATTCGGAGGTGACGTTGAGAGGACGACCTACTTTCGGCCCGTATGATAGTTTTCCGGACGTCTTTTTACGTTCCGATGTTGGTAAAACGTAATTCTTACGTCCGTTTCGGACGCCACGTCGATGAAACGTCTTTTCTACGTCCGCGACGACTAAGGACGTCCGGACAACTTTCATACGGGCCCAAACTGGGGCGTCCACTCAACGATGGACGTCTTGCCGTGTGGGCATGATCTATCATTGTTGATAATATACTGTTACCAAATCAGATAGATACCGTAACTCGGTATTAAAGACTTTCAATGTTTCCAATAATGGAACTATATCATTCTTTATCTCATACATTTTGCAAACAAACAAAAACAAACAAACCGACAGCACCATCTCATGCCCATTTACAGAATGACTTATTTCTCCAGCGAGGCATGAAACATCCATTTATCACCTATGTCCAGCAAGGATCCATGATTTCTTGTTATTTCATCCAATATATATCTTTTCTCCCGTCAGTGTCGGTCAGTCCCGTCGCTTTATGCTATTCAAACTGGGAGAATAAATAAGCGTCACGCTAATGAAATGGAGTTGAGAAGTGGGCATTTTTGCATAAAGTGGTTGACTCAATTTACCCTTTTTAGACATGTAATGACAAAATATGTAAATGGATTTTCTTTTACGTTTTCATTATTTGATTAACTTAGTTGATTGTAATAGATGTAATTCAATTATGAATGATTATTCCTATATGGAAGTTAATAGTTGTACTGGTTTCAGCAATATTTGTTCCCCCAAAATTTACATTTTTATTTGCACCCATCTCTCACTTTCTCTAAATCATCCTTTACCCATAATAAAACCACACGTATTTATGTACAGGGATATATGAGTAACGCATTAATACTAATAATCTGGTCATCTCACCATAGAGGTCCGATGTAGAGCGAAGGATGAAACGAGCGGGAAACAAGGTTATGGTCATAAAACATTTATACATAAGCATTGGCACGAAAGAATAACAGATAAATTCCGGACGTGTCGAAGAGAGAGCAATGTATTTTGGAGCTTCGGTTTTGTTTTGCAGATTCCTCCTGTTCTGCATCATTTCTTTCGCTCGCTCGCTCACTCTTTCTTTCTATTTCATTCTTTCCTTCGTTGGTCTATCTTATCGCAATAAATATTAATTTCTTCAGATACATTTTAAATATTAGCATAATCATGGCAATTCCATAGAAAAAACTTAAGCAAATCAAGTAAAAAAAAATAATGCGGTCAACCTGATGCTATATATCTGTTTTCAAACGGCTCAGCTGAAAACGACAGTTTATTATTTTGGAATTGACAACAAAAACTTATAAAGGACATTTTCATATGGTCATACATATAAATGGTAAAACTAAACTGTTTTTAAATGCAAAACATAACGCATGTGTTGCATGACTTTTATTGAGGATGGTATTTAGCCATTTTAGTCATTTAGTTATTTTTTGTGTAAAGTAATAATGTGGTTAACACCATTCTTGCTTTTTTTAAATATAAGAATAACATTTCCATATTTCCTTATTTATTTCCTATAAATAACGCTGTTCCGAAAATCATTGGAATTTTACCAGCAAATCAGGTAACCACTTACGTTCAATTATAATGAAATGGTAATACACTTATAGATAGAATTGTTGGTGAGTATTTGGCGACACCAGGACCCATATTCTCCGCTCCACTTAAGCTTAACTTTACCCTTAAAATCGATGTAAAATGGTGGGCAAATCTGTAAGTTTAAGGTTAAGGTTAAAGCGGAGAATATGGGTCCAGGTCTGTGGAGATATATGTTATAATGTTTTGTTTATATACGAAATAACCACATTTCCTTCAGTCTTAGAGGAATCGCCATTAAACCTTTATTATAACTTCTTTAAATATACAAATATAAACAATTGATATGATAAATCACACATGAAGTCCAATATCACCGGCCGGGTACTCTATTTTTGTTGAATTTCGCGTCGATATCAGAATTGATTTCGAGTCTGAACGTACCATTGTATAGAAAGCGATGAATATGTAAAACAAATAGTAATATGATGGTTACCAATATCTCTCCCCATTTAAGATGAAAGTGGTAGTACATGAGTAGAATTCCGTCGTAACCATTTTGCGTACGTACAGCTGTCCGCGATGATGTAATAATGGTGATATACTAGTGGTTTTTATGATTATAATATGTTTAACCGCATAATTATGCATATTTTGAGGGAAAACTAGGTAATGTACATCTAGGTTATTTGCCTTTTCGTTATGTAATAACCGTTACAATGGTTATATCTTGATTTGTTTTGTCTCGGAGGTGCAATATTGGTGGCCAGATACCAAGAGCAATTATACGATTTTAAGTATGAAGCATTAAAAATAAAAAATAGTTGTGAAGACTCCATTGCTTCGCATCGACAAAAAAGCGAAACTAGCCATTCGCATGTTAAGCAATCCATATAGACTATACAGTATTAAGGTATTTTATCACGTTCTCGGTAGAATCGCTCATCTGTCCTTTTCTTTCAAAACTTTTGATAATTCCTATGCCGAATTAGGATGTTATCAGGATATTCGTGATATCATTCCCTACCTAGAATCTATATATCTGATATCCACACTTGTTAGCCCAATCACCACTTTCGGCCATTTAATCCAAGACAAGCGACCCTAACCTATAGCACCACCAACATGATAGATAAAGTACTTAGAAGATGGATGACCAATCAACTGTGGACCATCGGCTAAGCACCAATCAACGCCTAAATGGACTGAGAGGTCACCCATCCTGAAATACGATTGCCTCTGATGTCCAGAGGACCAGAATTAAACACTGTTATGTTTTGCTTTACATGAAAATTGCGTTTATGTATGCCGCCTCAGATACTATTAGATATATTATATCTTAAAATCTAAATGAATGAAATACCTTGATTTTCTTGATTCTCCATCGCACATCATACAATGCAAAGCAATATCAATGCAGTGACTTTATCCCATTTATCCCTGTTTCGTTTTTATACTGATCAGATATCAGATATGCTATTTTTTTCAAAATTAAATGCGAAACAGCATCACTAATCTTTAGTAGTATATAATATTTTATTTCTTATTTCGTAATTATTCTATCATATGGTATCTTTTCTGCATTTTTTTCAGGGAATATACTGTTTGTCAACCCAGTATATAGGGCGGCTATAAGTTATATCCTCACGATTTAAGCTTACGGTTTTATCACATAATATTCTTATGACGGCCTCTTATGACAAATGATTTATTTAATCAATGGATCAATTTTCAAATTCGTCGCAGAACATTCTTTTTTACACGTCATACTTATTTTTCTCCAATTTAATTGATATCAAAGGTGATTCCGAGTAAACAACCATTATACGCAAAAACTATCTCCCTTCTTAGCCAGGTTACTCAAATAAAATCCGAGCCCTCCTTCAAAATCTCACAATATCAATACCCGTCACAAATGCTCAATTTTGAGTTATGGCTCTACTTGTGTCATTCGTTGAATAAATATGTTGATTAGGAAAGGTCCCCCTTCATTCACTTTATATATGAAGTGGGGGAGCAAAAGGAACTGTGGTTTATTTGTGTGTGTTTGGGGAAATTATGTGATCCATGTTGATCAAGGGTTATGTAGACATTGCATATGTTTGAGGATATGTGCACTTATATTTAAAAAGTTATTCGTGGTGACGCAAAAAGAACCCTGATTGGATTATTGAAACCTAAAATTTATTTCATACATAGATAACTTAAAATATCACTGATAGGCACATACATTTTGTGTTTTATAATCATTGCAAACTCTTTATAAATAACAAAATATTAATTAACGGTTATATATTTGTAAATTTCTAAAGGGTATCCATATTGTCAATTAACAAAAATGAGATGTGTATAATTTTCCAGACAGGTGCTGAAGAGAGTATATAAGGAAATTGTCACAATTGCTCTTTGATGGAGGCTAGTCATCCAAACCTAACATTTATCTTACATATGTATGCTCTCTGTGCTATATTTTCAATGGGCCTGGGCAAATGTTAAGCTTTTTTATCTACCAAACACTGTTCCTCAATGTACCAGTATATCTTATGCGAAATCCATGCACTCGTTGCGTTTTTGTAAGGCTTGCATCTGAAAAAAAAACGTGAAAAAGCTCGAAGAAGCTTCCCATGTGGTCAGGCTCTGATTCAACTTCTTGTTAAACCCAAATAAAACTTAAGCTTTACAAAAACTCCCCGATCCTTAGGTTAACCAAAACCTGACACATATTTCTACTCGCAATTGACGAATCCCTATTCCTTTTCCAAACTTTGTAATAAGACTGTGTACAAACATTTGAACGTAATATGGCCTTCATTATTAGCTTGAGCACCAAAATGAATTGTGATTTGAGCCCGAAATTATTGTTAACATTACGCGCGTATTCTATTGTGTCCATAACAGTAAAAGGAACATTTGAGAATATGCAAATAATAAGTGGAATTTGCTCTTGATATTAACCTAATTATGTCAATACTATAAGTAAAATTGGTTTGGAACCTGAGAAATATGAATGTGATAGCTTTTTCAATTGATATATTTTTTGATTAAAATCAAAACGAGAAAGATCGTATATATTTAATCTAGAAAATCGCTATATATATATGTATAGAATATATCGAAGCGTTATCGCCGATTGAAAATAATGGAAAATTACGAACTTCCCTTAACTAAAAACATTTCAACCCAAAAAATACTCAACCTTAATTATTAATAGCGCATAAAGTGTCATATAAGTACACATATGAAAATTCCAAGTAGTTATTTTAGTAAGAACAGCGAAAACCCAGTGTTAGATCAACATGATAACATAATTCCTTAAAAATAGGTCATCAATGTACTCAAGATATTTGTTTTACTCAACTGCGCACAAGAAAAACCTGTTTTTTTTTCTACTTGACATACTTTGTGATTCCAGAGTGGAGGATCACAGTTGATGTATATTTATATATTAATAAATATTGTTTGTTATTTGATTACTTGAGCATAACCTAGAGCAGATAGATAATGTCCACTCGATTAAGGCCTGATATAATTAATCGCGTTATAATTTTATTTAAAAACATCTCTATGATATATCCATACTCATGTATGATAATGCTTATCAAGTACAAAATAAGCAATATTTTTTTCGGAAGGTGAAAATGCTTGGCTCGGAAACGGATTCCAAAATTACTCAAATATTTAAACACAATAAACACACAATTTGCTCAGACACCTTATAAATTTCAATATCAAGTCAATTGATCAGCCTCCCTCCCATTTCATATCAATTCCATCAGTATTGATAAAACCAAAAAAAAAAAGAGTTAAATTGACATACTTTTATCCTGTCAATCTGAATGTCTAAGCAATATCATCTTTCATATGTAAATTTGGTTGAAAACAGGGATAATATGTAGATGACGTTTTGTTCAATAGCTATGTGTCTAGCTAAATGTCACAACGAGGAAAAATGTCCTATAGATTTTACAAACATTTTATAAGTTGCGGATTCCAAAGAATAGACAATGTCGAACTTCACTTTACTAAAATTACTAAAAATAATACGCAATCAATCAGCCAAAATGACACATAATGTCCCTATGAATAGACATATAAATATTCCAAGTGGTTATTTTAGTAAGAACCGCGGAAAAAAAACTAGTGTTATATCAGCAAATGATAACATATAATTACTTAAAATAGGTAATTCATGCACACAAAATATAACATTTACTCAACTACGCACAAGAAAAACAATATTTTATTTCTACTTGACATACTTTGTGGTTCCAGAGAGGAGGGTCACGACGTATATCAATATATATATATAAATTTATAAATATAATTTTCTAGTACTTTATTACTCAAGTATAACCGACAGAACAAAGAATATAAATTACTTAATTCAGGGTCTGTTTTCATGGAGGCGGAAAGGAACGCAGCGGTTCTTATATGTTCTTTATAGGATAAAGCTCTATTTGGTTACATATTCTTATAAAAAAAACATGTAAGAACCGTTGCCGCCCCTACTCGTTGCCGCTTCCGGTAAAAACAGGCCCTCATTCGAAGCGTGAAAATGACTCCTAAATAAATTCCAAAATTACTCAATCATTCAAAAGTCAAATGCACACAAATGGCTTCGACACCTTCTCAATTTCAATATCAAGCCAATTTATCAAGACCCTCCTACTCGGTATATCAGATCCATCAGTAACGAAAAAAATCAATTAGGGCTTTGATTGACATAATTATATGCTGTCAATCTCGATGCTAACTACTTTTTTCTTTCAACGTCGGACTTATGTAAAAAGCTTTTAAAGGGTCAGGCTACACCGAAGTCAAACTTCTTGTTTTTTTTTCTTTATGCCAAACAATCGTCGTTCAATACAAGCAAATGTTCATATTAATCTCGGAGTGCAAATCGTTTTTAAGGCGCGTTCACGCAAAAGAGTTCGTAAATTTTGGGTGAACAGAGGGGATAAATTGCTATGTTATTATACAATGTGGCTTTCGAGAATATCGGTTTTCGAGCCTTTTTAAGAGCTTTGTTGTTTGCGGGAACGCGCCCTTATTCATTTTTTATGCGACGTACATATTAACGTTGGCATCACTGCGCTTGGCGTTGCAACGTCATGTAAATCTTCATAAAATGAATTATTGGTAAAAGTTTATATTGCGATTTATACCAAGACGTATAGCAGGTTAAGGACGCTAAACAATGTTTTGTCCCCTGGAAATTTTTTCACAAGGGTAGTTTGTCTATCATGAGAAATGGCGAATAGAGAAAAGGCAAATGCCTTATTACCTGGTTTATAGATAGCGATTTATGTTTTTTTGTCAGACTAAATGATGTATCTTCGTTTTATTGATTGCGATAAAAATGTTGCGCTACTTATTTCCTCCTTCGCATTTGATATCAATTTAGTTTGTATCAAACAACATAACAACTTCTTTTTATATTTACCTATGGATAAAATACAATATATGATTATAAATCATTAAAAATGACCCAAAAGTCCAATACCTCTCATAATGGCTACGAAACAATATACATGTATATTCATATGAGCGTTTTCAACCGCATTGCATGTATAAATATAAAATCAAATATGCATATTTTCTTTCCAAGATACGTAGCTGCTCAGGCTATACCTTTAATATTTCATGGAAACCAAACAGCGAAAAAAAGCACCAGGAAATGTTACCCTTAACTGTTGTTGAATAGGTAATTCTACACTTAATTGGGCGTTTCTTTTGCCAATTTTCCTTGTGTCTGAGGAGATTTAGCGATATTTCATGCCACCAATTCTCTATATACCAAATAGCAACTGTTTGGGAGTCTTCTATATTCCAAGATCAGGTTTCCGTAAAGAGCACCAAATGATGTGTGGAAGATAATAGCTCTACATGTATATTTTAATCTTAAAAATATACATTGTATTGTTACATACATAGAATAATTCAAAACAAATAATTATGTTTTTGCGAAAGTAAACAATGCCAAATGGTGAGTACTTATAACAATAAGCAATATATGTTGACATTTTTACTCATTTCAATTTAACCTGTAACGTTGTTAAAATATCATTGGGTTCCGTTCTTTTATTGCGAATTTTCTTGGTTTATTAGATAAACAAGGATGATATGCAATTTGTTCCCTCACGCGTGTACCGTCAAATAAACCATAACAACTAGCACTTTTTTTCACGTTCCGTTATTGTAAAGCGTTAAGTTCCGTTACGTATCAAGATGGAATATACCTTCCCATTCGAAGGTTTTTAGACGCATCGTTACGAAATATTTGACAGATCTTGCGTGAGAGAATGTGGTTCCAAGGAGTAAGGGCCTGGCCACATAGGAAGTTTTTTCTCGCTTTTATTTTGTAACAAACCTGTCTTCCAATGTATCCAAAAACAACGAGCGGTTAGGTAGCGTTTTACCGCTTTTTAGTTTCCCATAAGGAATATATAGGAAGATCGGTTTGTTTGGAGACAAAAGCAAGAAAAAACTTCCAATGTGGCCAGGCCCTAAGGTCTGCGTTAAAATATATAGACATAGCATTTCATTTGCCTACTCTATTGTTTTTAGGTGCATTGAAACAAAATATTTGATCGTTGCTGTGTGCAAAAATGTGAATTCAGAATATTTGTTTAGAATTTCTTTACATGTATGGTTTTGTCATTGATCATATGTATTCACAAAAACCTGCTTAGTATTTTTAACATGCGTTTGCGGCTTCAGTGCTGTGTCATAAGCCTATTAATGTCCTGACGTCTCATTACTAAACAGTTGAGTATTACAATTTCGCAAATATGTTTCGTTTTGCTGTTTTCAACCAAAGGTGTACGTTGTCTAGCTAATTATGCAATATTGGAAATTTCAGGTAATGTGTTTCAGAACGTTGTTATGTCACGATTATTCTTATTGAGAACCCTTACGATATTTTACGAATTTAATTTCAAACCGAAATTAATATGTCGTTTAACAATAGTTTTCTATTATTAATTAATATATAAAACGTATACACTTAATTCCTAATTTATTACATATTACTTGCGGAATGTAACACATAACGTGTTGAGAAATCAACTCATTGGAAAGGACATGGAGGAGGTCAAAATTGTGCCGATGGAGCGAATATTCAAGGCATCCCTCACGCATTCAAAGATGAATCGAATTCCCATTCAATTTCATGGATATTGGCTGCTGATATGGTCTTGTATCAGATACATATGGTAAAGAAAATAGCATTTCTTTGTAACTATGAAACCAAAATGCCGCTCCTGTATTTTTTTATATAAAAAGTTGTTATTCCAGAGAAATGACACCATATAACTCTTGCGAAAATATAGACAATATGTGCCAGTCCACACCTACACATGAAAAAAAACTTCTTATTTAAACTATTAATTTACTACAAAATAGTGTATTCAAATTAACCAATTATGAAGTAATACATTTATCATCCTTTGTGGCTATCTTATTTATAATAAAACCTTTACATCCGTAATGATATTTTCTCATGACCCATCATATGAATTGAATGAATAAGAGTAATTCATAACTTGACGCATGTGTGCACGTACATGTATTTAAATTTGCTGCTGATTGAACTGAATATCTGTTATCAATTCTCAATGACGTCAGATTAAATACAATAAAAAGTACGTCTAGTGAAATCCAATAAAAAAGGAGGATCTATCATATGTTTTATGCAATGATAATTAACAAAATATATGTTTAACTGGTGGATAATTGATACATTGCTTTTTCTTTGGACCACCTGAGAAAAAAGTGTAAAAGAAAAAAAAACCGCACTGAGTATTTTTCGTTTGTTTTCCAATACGTTTTCATAATATTAGTGCACAAAAGACGTTCCTTCCAATTTAGCAAGAACGAAAATGAGGAGAGAAAATGTATGCTTGGGTTTGTATCATAATGAGTATTCAATTCGAATTGAACCTTAAGTACTCTGTGCTTTGTTGCTTTAAGCAAATTGCATGCAGCAAAATGAAATAGTAACCTATAAAAATAAAAATTAAAGCAATAAAAAATTAAGTTCATTTGCATAAGAAATATTTGATATTGTTCTATTCATTAATCATGGATTTAACCCCGTTTCAAAATGATCATTTCACTCAAGCCTATTTTAAGGATAATTTCTTTATTAACTTACCTTCAACCACTTCGAAATCAAGCAACCGAATTTGCTTGGCAAACGCCGACAAGTCACTCCCATTGATTATAGCCTCACTAAGAATACCAAAATCCTCATGAACACATTTGATATCCTGGATATCAGGAATATGTCCATTTTCATTGTCGTTTACGTCAATAATTCGTGATTGGGAATCGGTCGATTTTTGGCGGCTTTTTCTTCTGATGATTGAGCCGGCGAAAAGTTTAGCTTTCCCAGGCATGTTTGAATTTCAAATCAGGTGATTATAAGATATGGTTGGTCTATCGATTGCATTGACCAGGGATGTGATCCTTGATAGGAATATGTGGATTTGTCAAATACGGGTTTCCCATAGCATGTGCTATCTTCCCATCTAAAATTACGAGGAAAATTTTGTCCCTAAATAGACCGATTTTCTTGGTCACTAAATATTTTATAATTTCATATCTACTCTTTTATTGACGTAAGCTAGCAGTCTGTTATAGATTCCAAATATGCAAAACATACAATTTATACAAAAGACTATCTGATATATAATGTTGTTTTCCTTGACGATAATTGTTTTTTCTTTGGAATGATACATCAATATCATTTCCTCATTATTTGAGCTTCTAGTAGTATTTCTTTAAATTTTATCTCTTACCAAATTTATATTGTTTGCCATCACTGCACAATCATTTCTAGGCAATTATTTTGTTAAAATTAGACATTATCATATCTTGCTGGATAAAATACCATTGTGTTATTCCAAATATCCCCATGATAAAAGCTTTAAATTTAGTTCATAAGCTGTTAATAGATAACTAGCTCTTTTTTTTATCAAAATACAATTATACTGCATTAAACATTTTATTCAAAATACCAGTATGAGTTTTGTTTTATTGTTTTCTAATTTACTTGATATCCAAAAACGATCAATTTATTTGCTTTAAAAATAAAATCAATATTGTATGATTAACATCATATTAAACATATCCAGCATTTTTTTGTTATCTACAGAAATATTGCATACATATGTACTCGAATCATATAACTAAATTAATAACCAATTCGAATAGCCGTCTAATGTCCGTTTCACTTTCACTCCATTCCGATATCACATCTCGACAAATATGATCTTATCCATAGGGTGGTCGCCATTTATATATCCTGACCGAACTCATCTCACCGCACCCACCCGGTTGGACAAGTTACCAACCAACCAACCAACCAACCAGCTTTTATGGTCCATATCCCAATATATCGTTAGATTACTACATTATCTTTGCATTTTGCAGCGATCGCAATGATTTCGCCCGAACCTGGCCGCCACCATAATGTTGCTAGCGATTTCAATGTGGAATCCAATTATTTATTTCGTACATCGCCTGTATTATGATCTATAGCTCCAAATATCGCTTGGTTCAATATATAGTTTCTTTGCAATTTTTCGCAGCGATCCCAGACGATCCCGCTCGCAACTTACCGCGAACATTATTTTGCTAGCGAGTTCAATGTACAATACACTTGTTTATTGCATCGCATCAAGCTTAAATTAGCGCGATTTACTTATATACTTTGAATTTCGCAGTGATTACTAAATTTTCGCTCGAGCCTGGCTGCGACCATTCTGTTGTTAGCGGTTTAAATGTGGAATCCACATATTTATTGCATAGGCTATATAGCTCCAATATCGCATGGTTTACTTGCTACTCTAGAATTTTGAAGCGATCCCGATGATTCCACCCGAACCTGGCCGCGACTTTAAAGCTATTAGCAGTCTTAAGCTAGTGCTCCATATGTCCGTCTGCGTCTGCGTTTGCGTCTGCGCTTGCGTCTGCGTCTGCGTCAATTTATTTTGTCGTGTAACATGGATCCGTCAATTCATGCGTTTTTTTTTCATCCGTCAATTTTATTTCACCTCAATTTTTAACTACTTCCAGGCATAAAACTCAACAGAAATGAGTAAAATAATATGTTTTTTTTTCTAACTTAAGTAGTTAATGTCCATCAGTAATAATTAATAAGGTAAAATTGCCCATGAATCGAGCAAAACAAAAATTCTATAATATTTTTGTTTAGTCCCCGTTATTGAAACCTATTTTTTTCATCCAAATAAGCCTATTCATTATTGGCATAGTCAAATATATCCCATTATATTAAATAAATAATATTTAAAAACCCGATTCTTTGTACCCGCGTGACCTTTCTCATCCGTTTTTTCATCCGTCTACCAATTCGATCGCGACATGTTCCGATCGAATCAACGCAGACGCAGACGCAAGCGCAGACGCAGACGCAGACGGACGTATGGAGCATGTTAATCATATTATATAGTGTGCTATCCAAAATAAAAAACGCAGACGTCGACGCAGACGCAAGCGCAGACGCAGACGGACATATGGAGCACTAGCTTAACATGCACTACACTTATTTATTGCATCGCCTGTCATCGCCACTTGGTCATGTTGATATGGCGCCTTTCTCTTATGACTAAACATGTCATTCCTCAACCATAAGCACTGACCTATAAGATGATGAAGGGTTACTACTGGCAGCAGGCATATAAGCAATATCATATCTATTGTTAGTAAACACGTTGCTTATAAATCGAAGGATGCACTTTAAAGGTTTTTGGGACTGTTTGGTGTTGGGTGTTTGTTGATATGCGTGGTAACAGCAACACGAGGCATCAGCAGGTTTTGCTGGAGACCTGAGTATATACATGTACAGTTGGGGCGAGTTACAAGTTGTAAGGAAACCTAATGAATTTCAAAGGCAGTTATTTAATTACGGATGAAGGGCATAGGGTGATTCTCACACACCTTATCAATTTATAGATTAGGTAAAGCATTTCAAGTCCTAGATATATAATAAGCCATTCATAGACTATATGTGATTGAATGGGCACTTTCACTACCTAACATCGGTCTTGTGTAGACTAGCGTGAACTATAGATTATATTGCACGCTCTAAGAGAACTTCAGGAAATGACATCTAGTTTGTATTTAAAATTGTTTATTCAACAGAATAAATACGCTTAGAAAAATTATAAATTAAGGCCCCAGGAGGATTTTCTTCATGAAAAATGATGACATAGTTAAGAATACAAATTAAAGCGTGGGTAAATTTTAAAAAAGGTAAACAAATGTTTTCTTGAAAAACTGCATCGAATTATCGTTCACTCTGCATGCATGGAACGTTCAATAAAATCTTCGAAGTAATAACAAATAATATAATTAACAATTGTTGCATCAAACAACATGTTTTTAGAATGGTAGACTATGAGATAACGCGTTCCGTCGACCAACATTTAGCAATTTAAGGTTAAAATGACGCACAGCAATGATGCAAATAAGAATACAAATTATGATAATTTATTTAAACATTGGGTTCATGTAATATATATTTTGAAGTAATGCATCGTAAAACAGCCATGAAAAAATTGGTAATACATGTATTTGAACGTAAATATTGTTAATATTTACATTTCTCTACGAATGGCAAGGCATGTTGTAAGAAACAAATATTTATAGACGTCTAAGAGCAAAATGTGCTAACACAAAAGCATCGGTGAAGTTTGATGGATGGTGAAAATGCGAAACATGCATCAACAGGATGAAGTGCGTTTTTTTTTGCCTAAAGAAAAATGAAAGTTCTAGACATTACTAGCAGTAAGAATCCATGCGGGCCAGCTGGATATTGGAAAACCCTGTGAGTGAGATTACGAACTCGACGTTTGAAAAATATAACTTAAACCGTCATTACAACTCAAACTTATGAATGGCATTTGGCGATTAGCTCAAATATTAGAAAATATGTTCGTTGCTTTATTCCTAATTCCGACGTGACGTTCATCAAGACTGTAAAAAGTCGCGAAGCTGCAGCTAAATGCGACTTTGCTTAGCGCAACAAAAATTCTGTTCTGAACACGATCTGATTCATCGAAATGAAAACGTCGAACTTCGTGCACGTCGAATCTAAGTGGGGTAGATGGTACAGTATATCACCATTCGTTTTTCGAAATGTGCATTAGTTCTGGACTTAGTAGGAAGTTATATAATTGGTGCATGCCTGTAGTCTATTAATATTTTAAGCAAGATAAGTTATATTTTTGTTGTAAATGCATCAAGATGCATGTGTTCGAATTCGTCATGTTAATAAACGTTTTTGGGTCAAGGTTTATGAGAAACCACGTACTAATGAGATGTAGTACCACGTTCGAGCTTTTCATTTGCATATTCGACACGGTTGAACATGTTGGTTACTGTTGAACTTTGAATTATTATTTTTTAAATAAAAATAATGATTTAAACAATCAAATTAACACTGTTATGGTGCTGTCAGCGGTTCTTTGCGTCTTTGTCTGCGGAATTTGATTCGGTATTAAATATATTAATCAGATTCCACTGGGATTAATATATTATATACCTATTCAAAGAGCCACTGACAACACCTGCTTTAATGCTAGATCATTTTCAACCCGTTATTTGACACTACCGCGATTAAGCCGGATCAACCTTTGTCTCTTCACGGTCCAACTTTATATGCGAACTTAACCAAAAGACTTGGCTCTAAAACACATAAAACCTACCAAAGCAATCAAGACAAAAACCTTCAAGGCTGCCATCCTAGCGAACAGCGAAAATGATGAGAAATTAATATCCTTGGCAACAAAAAGTTTGCCATTCTGAACCATGACAAAGTATTTTGGAAGCTAGATAAATGCGCTATATCAACCAAGGCACTTATTATATGGAACTATCGAAGCCTTCTCATTGCATTGTCTGTGGTTGCCAGCTGGGTGAAAAATGGAAAATGTCTCTCCTGCTCTGAGAGAGAATATTCCGAGGTCCCTAGTTGCAGACAGCCTGAAGAGTGTGAGCAAGTTTTTGTACTTTGTGTTTGTAAGGAGGAGTTGCTGTGTCGATAATATGGGGTCTCAGTTTCAGTTTTAGTTACTGCTTAAACTATTCTACGTTTTATTTTACCAAGTGTGCATCAAATTGATCACACCTATACTCGACAACAAAAGAAATGTCCGGTCATTTAAGGTTAATATTTTTTCACTGTATCAAAAGTGGAACCAATTAAAACACGTTTGTTGGTTTCAGTTATGATAATTATAGGTGGTCTCGCAAACCTAACAATCTGGAATCCGTTTGACGGGTATCTCGTTCGTTTTATCGAAGGGCTAAGAAACATTGATTTCGATCACCATTCAAAGAACATCGAAAGGAGAGGAAAAGCGCTATGTGCTAGAGATGGTTTAAGGGTTTTGTAACTCAAACACAGTGAGAAATAGTTAATTTCTATGCCACATGCGTCGCAGCGCACATCGTAAAATGTCGGAAAAACGTGTTTTTGGCGCTTAACTGCGAAAACAGTCTTAATCACATTACACAATAAAAGCGTTATGATTTCAAGATAGCTCACATACTCTTAACTCTGTTAATTGCACTTTGAATTCCATTCCCTCCATAGCCTAGACGTAATTTTCGAATAAACTCGGCAAAATTTGAAAGGGATAACTTAACCTGGTTATATTGACGGGGCGTACGAACGAAAACTGTCATTGTCAATTTTATCTTCAAGGGTGTGCGGAATAGGAAAAATAAATCAAAAGGCCGTTGCTGTCCTCGTTTTCCATATAACCGATGTCGCGAAATGCATTGAAAATACGCTCGATATAGGCGCGGTTTCGCGCAAACAATCGATTATTAAGTGAATATGTTTTGAATAGGTTAGAACATTATAATCTAGAGTTACGAGTTATGAAAAACTGTTTAACGGTGATTTTAGCTGCGTAATCACCCTAAAATTGAGTAGAATACGTCGACCTGTTTATCGAGGCATACGCTTGCGCGCACCATTGCTACGAGGCTAGGGCGTGGAAATCGACCATCAGATTGTCTTATACATGCACGAAAATTGTTTTTGTTATTGATGGAAAACTTAAACTACGGATTTAACAAAGGTTCACTGAATGTGACTTTTCGATGAATATCGTGTTTCGAAGTAACCAGAAAATAAGCAAAACGTAATTTCCAAAACGGTCGTAAACCCATTAATGCAGCATTGCAAAACCCGTGAAGGCAGCATTTGACATATTCAAACAGTTGTTTTGAACAATTGTACTAAAGCTGGCACTTCCGGTGCCTAGCGTCTGACCATTCGCAAAATGCTTTGTCAACTCGAGCGATCGCCGTAACTGGCTTAATTTTTTGAATATGCACCTAAAGAGTCAAAATGTACCAATTACCTGTAAAATTCCGGCTAGATAGTTCCAACATCCATGAAAATGCATATTTGGCGGCTTGTTACTCGCTATTTCTTTCGTTCATTTTCAAGAGTTCGCCGAATCATCGATACCAAATATAGAGTCGTAAAAACTTATTAAATGAACTCACATTATGTGATGTTTAATTCGGTACATAATTGATAAAAATCGACCAAATACATTTGAAGTTACAGAGATTTGAACAACCGGACACTTCTTTTGTTGTCGAGTATATATTGAATCGAATCAAACTTTCACTCTAAGCTTTAAAGCCAAATAAAAGCATGCCGACAATGAATGTTTTTTTTTTATTTAAATCACCTCAAATATACCTTTAGACTTTAAAATGCAATTAAACCACATTTTCGATCGGATTTATGATAACCAATTATATTTAGTTTGATTATACAAGCCATTTTAATGCGTTAGAATAATATTTTTTCTCATTAGATGACTACTTATTTTAAATCTAAAGAATCACCATCGCCATCGCCATCGCCAGTCACGATTGTCGCTGTGGCCCACCATGGTTATCAGTCTATCTTAAGTGTGGGATATCATTTATGGTATTATGATAAAGAGGAGTTATTTCGTTTTTTAGATATTGTATTGTGGTTGATACCTAAGACCCTTGTTTTCCTTATTTATCAAGGTTTCATGAGAGATTGATTATATTAAATTACAGGATAATTCGACATGGGAGGCTTAATACTTATTTGTTTGAAATAAAATTCGATCCAGAATTTCCCATTGACTACAGTAAGGAATAGTGCACAACAGGCAGTGATGCTACATTTTAAGGTTTCGCGATAGATGTATTAGTAAAAGTCGACAGGTGGACATATATGTTTTGAATCACGACATTCTTGATATTCTTCAAATCTATCACTCACTATATTCATAATGAGTTATTTGTGGAACCATTTGTTGATCCATGAAATTGCATAGCAACTCTTGTCTACAGAATGCCCGATCACAATTATAGATACGCTCATATCAATCTATTATGTCTGTATATTCATAAAGCACCCATTCATTTTACAGCCAGAAAATGCTAGTAGCTAAATTATTCTTACGTATAATAATCATAAATGAATATACAAATAAAATCAATTATATAAAAATTCAAAACCTAATCAATATATTTGTTTTTAAAACTTGATTGATTCATTACATTTTCTTAATAAAAATGTGTTTGCTTTCTTATATCTTGTTAATCAGTTAGTTAACGATGCCTTACTTTAAGTTGTTATGCTTGTATTGTGAGCTATATTGCATTAATCACAGAAATCAATCTGCTATACAACATTCATAAACATGCATACCTTTTGAAAAGGAGTTATATTTGAGGATCCTTTACTGCGAAAGAAAAATATTTTTCTTCAGAATCGATACATTAAATTTGTAGGCATTTTATATGGCTCGCCAGGAAGGGCCATTCGTGACCCTCGGAACATCTGAATTGCAGCTCTAACACGGATCATTCGTTAAAATAAATGTTATATACATGTTGCTTACCTGGCTGCTCACGGAGCGACCCAAGATGATTGCCAATCACCCCATTGACCTTCTTAAACACATCCAGATCTTCCACCGTCCTTGACTGACGCCTCCTTCCGGTCGCTCGCATTCTCACTTCCGGTTCCGGTTCATCCATGACGTCATCCTCATTGACTTCCGGTCCGATCGTCATCTGGCTCCCGAACTCCGAACCGGTTTCGCTAACGGTCGCGACCGATAGCATCGAAGGCGCGCCGCGTAAGGCGAACTTCCGGCGGAACTCCATGATCGACGATGCGACCGATTGCGCGTTCTCGCCGTTTGAGTCGACCGCCATCGACATGCGCCGGATCTCTTCGCGAACGCGGCGCTGCGGGACCGGAGAGCTCGGCGGCGAGTTCGGTGCCGATCGCGAACTGCCGTCGGGTTCGCAGCTGTTTCCGGCAGGCCATTCCGGAAGTCGCTCTAAACTGGCGAAGCTGCTGTTGAGCGCGTTCAGCGTTTCTTTGAATTTGTGTTGTACATGGTCTTGTAGGTATTCTTTGAGGCGATGCGTGTTTTCTATATTGTCGTTTATTGCTTCGGAGAAATCTCCGGATGTCATTGAACGTTTCGATATCGGATCACGTGACCCCATGGCGTCGGCAGCCTCGCTTTGAATCGAGTCCATAAAACAATCAAAACTATAAATCGAGTCCGAGATATCCCTTAAACTATGCGCTCCACTTGGTGATGCACTCCGCTCTCCGTTCACAAATATCTGTGGTACCTGTAGATAGTTACTCTGCTTCTGAACGCTATCGAGACCATACTGAGACACCGACTGGATCGCGCTAAAGTCACGTGGTGCTAGCGAATGTGGATCTCGTAGATTATCCACGCCTAGCGAATGCGAATGACGTAAGTTCTCCGTAGATCGCGAGCGTTCAAGTGGGACTAAGGGTATATCCATTGTCGCCTCTGTTTTTGTCGCTTCTGTTTTTCTATGTGTTTTGACACCTCGGTGCTTTGTGCCGGGTTCTTATCCAACCAGATCCTTCTGTTACCGTAATTTGGTAGCGTAACAGGTTTAAAGGGAAAATAGAATGTAATTATGAACTTGCTCAGAGGGTGCGAAAATGTTTTATATAAGGTGCCAAAGTTACGTAAAATGTTTCGATGAATAGAATCAGGTTTTATAACATGTGACCTTATGTTTGTAAGTTATCTTCATTATGTATCCAGATAAAATACGATGGCCGAAAGATCGTTTTTGTCTTAATTTGCTATACTCTTACTTATACTTTAAATTTGATTTTTATTTCGGATCCAAATTTAACTTGATATTCATTTTGTGCATGTGTAATTTCCATCTATGCTTCTTCAAGAGGTATCAGACATATAATTCATTCGTTCTACTTTTTGTTTTAAAACCAACGTTTCATAAGTCGTTAATGCGGTATTACGTGAAGGCCATCGTATTTCTTTGTTTTCTATATGTCCAGGTTAATCAAAGGGATAATAAGATATATTAGAACAATGATCAATGGATCAAAAGTATAAAGCTCGATTACGATTAAGAGTTTGGCTCCGGATAATTCATTACTAAAAAGATGAACATTTGATAAATAGCTTAAAAGAATATTTGCGGTTAAATTGCTGTTTACCAAACGCCAAGTTCATCAAAATGACTGAAACAAAGATGATTAATACCAAAGAATCATTACTCGATTATGGTTATTAAGCTTATCTACTAAGATTTGTAAACATATTTTGTATAATGCTTGGTGTAGCTAGGGTGATTGGTTTGGTGCAAAAACAAAAAGAGTTTAAGTACAAGGTAAATTGTAATTCCGCCTTTGTTATATGATAAAAAGAAAACCAAATCTCAATTTGCTTGGTACAATAACTTGTTGGTTCTTCAACGTTTTGACTTTGTTGTCCCTCCTATATTTACCTGATAAAAATTCTCATATCACGATCGAATCCCACCCACCAATCTTGATATCCTGAAGTCATTTCGTCAATTGAAGTACTCATGGAACATGCTTTAAATTCGAAAATAGCTTACTGCTTAACAAGCACTTAGAATATTAATTTGTGTTTTTTTTGTAAAAAAAATGTTATCACAATGATAAAAATCATAATTGTCCTGTTTATTTTTGATTTAATATTCGAGTTTAGATTTCCTTTAATTATTGAAAAAAAATCCCTTCACAATTGAAGGGCTTAGTGCACAAACCTGTTTAGTGCAAAAAACCTGTTTTTGAGATAACAACACAGTCGATATATATGATATGTGAACTAACGTCATTATGAGTATTAAGGTCATACGTTGAAAATTTATTGAAAAAAAATGTGTTTGAAAACCCTCAAAATACTGTGAAATACCCTCAATAACTGTGAAATTTACTGTTATACGTGCACGAACCTGTCTTTTGCAATAAACTTGTTGTTCCCATGCAATTTGCCATACCCACGCAAAGTTAATATGCTTCGTGCACAAATCTGTCTTTTGCAATAAGCAGGTGAAAAACCTATATTTTCTTTATAGCAGAACTGTATTAACTGATTCGTACATAAAACTGTCTTTTGCAATAAACATGTTTTGCAATAATTATCTTTTGCCTAGAAAATCGTGAACTTTCAAAGCCGTTTTTCTCAAAACTACGATTTCGCACTAAACACTAAACAGGTTTGTGCACTAAGCCCTTCAATTACGCACTGCAAATCATCATCATCATCATCATCATCATCATCATCATCATCATCATCATCATCATCATCATCATCATCATCATCATCATCATCATCATCATCATCATCA
>LQRL01168776.1:62269-73493 GCA_001703475.1 Hydroides elegans | reverse complement strand
TTTTTTGTTTTTTTTTTTTTTTTTTTTTTACAGCAGAAAACATGACAACTTTATGCAAAGCTTAAATATAGGCGCTAGCATTCTGTCCTCGTATGACAATACACTAAGGCAGTGACAGGGATGCCATTGGGCTGTGCCATTAGGAAAACTGCACAAAAAACATAGGCATCAGAGATGCAAAGCCCCCAGCATATGCAAAACATTCTTTATCACGAATACTTGTCGATTAAAAGAAGCAGGTTAAAAGAAATATTTTTTCTCTTTGAACGTCTTTCTCACAATGTCTTTCTCACAACGTCTTTCTCACAACGTCTCTCTCACAACGTTTTTCTCACAACATCTTTCTCACAATGTCTTTCTCACAATGTCTTTCTCACAACGTCTTTCTCACACCGTTGCCCTTACATATTCGTCAACACAACGTAGTCCTCACAACGTCTCGATATACGGGTAATGTTCCTGTGCTGTACAAATATCCCAAAATATCTCAAATTTGTCTAAGTTCAGACCCCCGTCATTTGGACAATATTTGGTCGATTAAACTGAAACCTCGACGTTGCACATCTGCAATATATATTCTTTCATTGTGTGCAGTTTCAGAGCCCTAGGACAAAGGCTTGATACTAAAGTGCCTCGGACAAAGTGCTATATAAATAATCCAACATATTTCAAATACGTCTAAGTTCAGAGACCCCACAATTTCGACAATTTTGGTCGATCAAACTGAAACCTCGACGTTATATTTATATGCTGTCTTCTGTATTCTATATTGCATTCTGTTATGAAGTTTCAGAACCCTAGGACAAAGGCTTGATACCAAAGTTCCGCGGACAAAGTGCTGTATAAATATCCCAAAATATCTCAAATTCGTCTAAGTTCAGACCCCCGCCATTTCGACAATGTTTGGTCGATCAAACTGAAACCTCGACGTTGCACATCTACAATGAATATTCTTTCACTGTGTGAAGTTTCAACTTTCAGAAACCTACTCGTAGAACAAAGGCTTCATACCAAAATGCCACAAACAAACTACTGCACCTCAAATATTAACAGATGGACGGACAGATGGACGGAATGTGGGATAACAATAGCCCTCAGCCAAATTGGTTGGCTGGGGGCTAAAAATACCATGGTCGCACTGCGAAAATCTTTCGCGCCCTTCGGCGCTCGCATTAATGCTGTACGGCGATTATTCGTTTAAAATAGTTATTATCGTAACTTACTCCACCGCCGCTTATTGCACCAATACCATCAAATCTTCGTCCAACGCGTGAAGCATCTAAAATTATCTGACTCGACGGCAGACGATCGAGAATATTGTTTTCGCTTTGGGTCATAAAATATACATGATTGCTCAACTCGCTTCGCCTACAATTTGCAGTATTTGCATATGAGTATATGCCAATAATAAAAAGTATAAAATGCAGTGTTGTCATTGTATTATCGAATCTAAACTTGGTAAAAGAAATTGAAAAAGGTTTTATTTCTATAGTGTCATGTGACTTGAAGTTGAGGTGAAGCTAGCTCCCAAGAGAGGATTCGGGACATGGCCGAAATTAAGCAGACAGTTAAATGGCTAATTATATTGTACAAATGGAGTTTAGGTTCAGGCTCACATACCATGTGCGTTTATTGTATGGTGTTTAACATACTAACTACGCGTTGCACAACAAAATGATCATTTGAAGAAATATTAACACGTTTTTGAGGAATGAATCCAGTTGTTGATCATTCATCGATGATTATCAGGATGTCTGCTCCCTGTAAAAATACACGAAACATAGTAAATTATGATTTATCTTTATATATTATGCATCCTCCAATCACCAGATGAAATTTGGTAGCTAGAAAATAAACTTAATATTTCTCATACCAGCAAATCTATTTTGGATTCGGCGATTATCTCCATCATCCTGACTCAATATACATCATAGACAAGGTGTTCCTCAGAAACGGTGTTCCTTCTTAAAAATTCATCTAGCTACACACTTTCAAAATGGCTTTCTAGCAATAAGAATCTAAGGAACAGATTTTTGTCTGTTTTCATATTTTTCCAAAGTTTCGGTCATATAAACTAACTATAACAAACCGAAGTATAGCTAAAAATGGGTCATATCTACCAATATTTATATTTTCATTTTATATCAAAGGTGTTCCTTTCATTATTATAACAAACTAGATGAGCACAGTGAGCTCATCTATCTCGAAAAGTAGGAACACCTTTTTGTATATATTTTTAATGTGATTATTTTGACCATATTTCAATGTTTTAAGTGGGTTCATGCTCATATTACAAACTTTGATGACATAGGTCGTGGGATGTCCTTCATCATCGTATACAATAACGATCCTCGCTGCTCACATTGTTGAAAAAACATACACGAGATTTCGCATTCGCATTGAAGTTACACGTTTAACAATCTTAGACTACGTTCGGCTTCTCTCAACATACAGGTTGAGCAAAAACAGCAACAAAAAAACTTGGCTATTGTATACTATATATGGCAGCACATTGTCTTTTGATTACCCCACCTAAACAACCTGTGGACTGCAAAATGTCGCCGCTTTTTGAAAATGTAAATATTTAGGATTGTGTATACCAGTATATGAACAGTATAACTATTTACGTTTGCTTATCCTGTTATCAATATTAGTGTTCAAACATATCAGTTATTAATCATTTTTCTTTTTGTCGCTGTGTTTGTTTAGTATTCATCAGTGTAGTTATCTTTTTTTAAATAAAATTTGTATATTATTATGTGTTATTGGTGGACATCACTATGCCGAGACAATATAATGAACGCTGTTTTGATAACGGTCGATACTCTTTGTAGCTATGGCTCCAAGTCATATAGGGCAACACGCAAGCTTTCCCAAAACAATCGACTTGGTTTGCAGAACAAGCGACAATAGTTAGCCGAGCCACTCTTCGGTGCGGTACAAGTAAAATGAAAATCAACGCTAAATGTCAAAGGACACTTAGTAAGATGCATCGAAAAGAAAGACAATGTTTTTTTTGCAAAGCAAGCGCGTCCACGTTTTCACCTACGACTATTCAAACGCGCACTCTGAGAGCGTTTTTTTTTCTACGTCAGCTTAAGCCTCTAATAACTGTATTCGGACTTATCAGACATGTAATTAGGCCAGGTATTTCAAACGTGTTGACGGCGACACAAATTTAGATGTTGTAAACGAGTATGTGTATCTTTTGACCGGTTTAAACACCACAGTTCGTACACAAAACCTACTTCAAGTTTATTGAACTAGGTATCTTGTAAATGGTAATAAGCTTGGTTTCGAAATAGTAAATATCCGAAAGCAGGCATATACGTTACAAATTTTGATCTACAGTTCAGAATCGGAATGACAATGTCTGATTCTTGCTAAATAATAGAGGGCTGACGCCTTAACAAATCTTTTAGTTGGATTATTAATAGATTGGCATGAAAGTGTAGAATATTATAGATATTTATGGCGATTGTGCAAAAAACTGCGATTCAAAATATTGGAAATTAAAAAAAGATTCGTCCATAAATTTCCATTTGCATGAAAATTAATTCCCTCTCACGGCTGTTTATTCTCAATATTAAACTTTCCTTTTAGGTTTTTGCAGTAATCTCCCCCGCCTTTAATTCTTTGACTCCTTTGTGTGTTTGCATAGGTTTAGCCATGCATTTTCCGATTATTTATGCAAGAAATCATGTTTTTTTCTGTTTTTGTTGTTGTCTTTACATCGTGTTTTGAAATAATGACCACATTGCTTTTTTAATGAAACTCACATATGATAATTTTCTTATGAGTTTATTTTTTGGTGACATATATCCCCGCCATCTTAATTGAATAACAAACCAAGACGTTAAACATAAAGCAAAGTTGAAAAAATAATAAACTTTTCACTACAAATTTACTTGCAAAACTATTAATAGCATTGACTCTTAGAGAATCGCATTATGAAATTATATTTTTAACTTTCGCATTTGTAAATGTCACGTTAAGAAGAAACATCTTTACAAAATAAGATACAAGATGCACTTAGGAGAATTATGAAATTTTGGTAACAGCCCCAAAGCTGAAAGCACATAAATATATTTCTTTGAAGTATCTAAAAAGACATCTTATTGAATTATTTGCAATTAATTTTTATCATAATATCTTAGATGTATTTCTATGCCGTTGAAATGTTCTTTCGAATTTGTATCGATACGAAGGAGGAAATAATTACACTTTATTAAAAAAAAATGATTCGATATAATAAATATGTTGAAGAAGAAAATATGATGAAATAAAAAAAATATCAAAAACCAGATCAGAAATTTGATATCTTCTGTACAAGATATACTTTCGAGGACATTTAATGCCATTTTTCTTGCCTTTATGTCAAACCAAGTGTTACTAACAAGTGAGTTGTGATAAGGAAGGGAGGAAATAATTACACTTTATTAAAAAACAATGATTCGATATAATAAATATGTTGAAGAAGAAAATATGATGAAATAAATAAATTATCAAAACCAGGTCATAAATTGGATAACTCATGTACAAGATATACTTTCGAGGACATTTAATGCCATTTTTCTTGCCTTTTAGTCAAACCAAGTGTTACTACCAAGTGGGTTGTGATAAGGAAGGGATTAGCTAGCTATAAAAACTAAAGGGGCATTTCTAAACTGCCGTACTCTCGGCCCATATACAATTAATGATGTTTTGGCAGCTCTCCTTCTGGTTTAGATCTAACCATTCTATAATGAACAATTTTAAAAAATCGTTCAAAGCATAGGAATGAGTGCCAATAGTAGCGCAATTTATTTTGATTTATAGGTTTTTATTGCCATGTAAAATTCAGTTCTTGCTATTTAACAATAATAGAATTCGTATCATATAAAGCTGGACAGGCGGTAAATAGTAACCATTAGTATATTTAATAATCTAGCTATTCTATACAACTGATATTTTAACCTAAAAATGATGTAAATAGGATACAAGAGAAGTTTTTTTCCAGTAGAAGAAGAACAGATAAATGCATGCATATTTTCCCTAATAAATGAATATTGATTCAATGGGCAATCTATAGAGTCCGATCAAAACATCAGACAAATAGGCTAGCTGACGAGTAACTTCGAATGACGGGATCCCATATAATAAAATGATAATACCTATCGAAGTGGTAGCATGTATACTTTAAAACAAACTGGTTTCCTATTTATGTATGTTTAATAACCCTTCAAACAAAGTAATATTGAATAATATTTATTCAACATTGCAGTGCAACAACCTTCAATCAATCATATTTAGCATTCATATGTAAATTTACTATTGATTTGCTCGTTCCGTTCTTTATATGAAGGGTTACTGCTTTTTGGTTTATGTAATCAATCGAGTTATGGCTCAACAAATAATACAATAGCAAGAAGCACTGTAAATGACAAATGATATAACGGCAAGCCTACTAAATTAGTTGTGGAATTGCAATACATGTGTAGTTTCAAAAGCAAAGTGGCAATAATAAACTATATCAGAACCATTCATGAGACAAATGTATTAGATTAATTCATGAAAATAATTGTATTTATTATTCAGGTATCTGCACATATATTTAAAAAAAAAACAATTTGTTTGTCAAACATAATTATATATCTCGAATTACATATCAAGTGAATAGATTAACATTCATATATAAAACATAACACAGGGATATGTTTACGTAAATGTATAAACTGGGAAATTCAGATAAGAAGTGAATTATTTTCAAATGTTAGAACTGTTAATGCAAATATGGAATGCATTAAATGCAACATCGTTTCAAGCACATAGACTGATCATATAACTACAAAACATTTTTATATAAAGGTATAAATTGGCTGCAAACATGCTAATATTCGATACAGAGCCACTGGTATTGTTTGGACCAGTACTTTATTCAATTGCTGCTATTGTTGGAATATTTGGTTTTATCGGCAACACATTGGCTTTTCTTGGATTTCGCAGAGAACCCAATCAAACTTCTACCATATTTTTACTGAAAGCACTCGCAATTACTGATAACATTGTAATAATTGTGCTCTGCCCGTTCTGTCTGATTTGGTCAATAGTTCGCTTGATAAATGGGGGATGGATGTTAAACCTAAAAGGCGCGGATATAAATCAAATATGGATATTTCTGATTAGTTTTCCTATATTAGAAATGGCAATTTTAACCAATATAAGCACAACTATTGTTTTGGCGTTAGACCGAGTTTTTACGATTTGTTCGTCCCAGCACCACTGTTGCAATTGGTCAATAAGGAAAGCAAAGTGCTTTCTTTTCATCATGATTTTCTTTTCTGTATTGTATAATGTTGCCTATTATTCTGTCTTTATTTTTAAAAAGAGCAGCCTTGGCTTGGTGTTTTATTACATTTTTGCGGTACGACCAGTTTTATATTGTATAATTCCAATGCTGGTTCTTGTTGTTAGCACGATAATTCTTGCAGTAAAACTGAGGCAATTAAACAGACATCAGGGCGTTCTAACCAGACAACAGTATCAGCGAAATAATGTTACATGTCTACTTATTGTGTTGTTATCCGTTTTTATATTTTGTTCACTACCATGGCCTACGTTAATTACTATACTACTAATTGATGTTCTGGCTGGCCATGGTTCTGATTTTGAAGAAGGATATAAGTATTTGGCTTCATTGATTTGGTTCTTTCATATTCTTAATTCAAGTGTCAATTGCGTTGTATATATGGCATGCAGTCGCTACTATCGTCAACGTATATTATCAGCAAAATGTTTCAAGGCTTGTATTAAGGCAGACCAAACCAGTCAAGATCAAACAAATTTGGAGACTATACTTTCGATACATGATTCATCCGAAAGAGAAGCAGCTAACCAAGAAGTTGAAAGATCATCCTTTAACGATTTTAGCCCTGGAATGCATGAAACCTCAACGTCATCGGAGGTGACAACAGTTATTAACAGCGCAATTGATGATTTGACTGACCACCGAGATGAATGTCCATCTCATATAGGGGACACAGACAGTTTTCTTTTACATGATGATTAGATTATAAAGAAATAAATGAAGTATTGGTTTTTCATGTGTACATTTCTATAAGAGTTGTATTCATTTTCGAATTATATAGACCAACATTGTTTAATAAATAAGTCAATAAGATATCGTTACATTAAAAGTTTTGTATTAGTAAAACCAGATGAGAAGATGTGATGTTGACCACATCATGGTACCATATATGTTGTGTAAACTGTAGTTTACTAACTAATTGGAATAGTATTTAATTTGACTGACAGGTTATTAATCAAATTATTGAAAATAAATATATTCATTGTTTAACGCTGAATTACTTTTTTTGATGATGTTAGTTTTGTTTTAATTTGTATATTTGCTTTATTAACATACATTAAAACATATAGAAAAGCTACGTTCATTTTTGAAAAATCTGACATGGAGAGCGATGTCATCAAATATTTTTATCCCAAAATGAAAAAAAGATATCCTCCTCGGAAAATTGATTGAAGAACGTTGTATAATATCAATAGGGGTATATAATTACGTAAACTTGCATTCAAATAATAAAAAGTGTTTATATTCTTAACGATATATTATGTTTATTAATAAATACGATATCTTAAACGTGATTTTCATGCAACTCGTTCAAATAAGAATGCATTAAAAAAATAGAACTGTAAATAAGTTATTGAGTCCCCGCAATACTGTAATAGAAAAAGCATGAAAATGAACTTTTTTACATTAAAACAAAAAAAATAATGTCATGTCTACGGTAATACTAAAGCATGGCCATGAATCTATTTGTTATGTAAAAATGTTTATTGCATGCTATTTCCATTACAAATAGTAATTGACCAAAAAATTTGTGGCGGTGACTCAAAAACTGAGTAACAGGTCTATAATAATGTTTTCAAGAAAGTTGAATTAAACATGAAAGCACCTTGGGTTATATATGATTATAATATATGATCAAATTATTAAGTCATTTCCCCGATTTCCCCAAACTTTGATCGTTTTAATGCTGTTAACGCTATTTATCCAGATGTTTTGTACAAAATTGTTTGCGACATAAATGTATATGACATTAAATCAACCTTACGACATCAGTTAATCTTGAAAACAATGCACTTTTGTCCTGGTAGAGGGAAATACCTTCTTTTAAAATTTTAATTTTAACCCAAGAAATTTTAAGCTGCAGCTGTAATTTACTAATGGACATTTCATTATTCATAATTACTCCTTCTTCTCTATCACTTTTTTTTGCTTACAGCTATATTTTTCATTTAGTTTTAGACATGCGTCGGTCGTTAAACTGCAATTGACGCAACAGCGTAGCAAACTATCTACGGAATAATTACATTTAGCATTAAGCGTGTGTTAAACATACAAAACGTTATTCTAACATATAGATATCCTCTACTAAGAAGTATTAATTAAAATTAGGGATATTGCAAGACACTTCCTTTATTATAAACTATAGGTAAATAGTTTTGATAATTACTTTAAACCTTATTTTAGTGTTTGAATCTTGCAATATAATATCTAGATTTAACCAAATATTTCATATTTTACCATGGATTGTGTATAAGTATTATAATACGATTAAAAGTTGTATTTGATTGAGCTATATGTAAACTTAATATAATGTAAATGGTGTTATAAAAATGATTAATAGAATAATAGGTGTTTAATGTTGTAACGAAAAAACGTTAAAGTAAAGCATCCATTAGAAAAAGTATTTTGCCCTGAAAAAGAAGTAGAACAAATTGCTTATGATTCGCAATTTTATAGAGTGTAGGTTTGTGTTCAAACTATGGTTCTCATTGTTAATATATGCAGTAAAACAACCTTCTTAGCGTTACTCTTTTGGTCTTCTGTATAGAAAACTCATTCGAATAATAAATTATGTAAATAGTATTGCACAATAATTTAATAAATTAGATTTGAAATAGACTTGCATGATAAATTCAATCATATTTGGTTAAGGTTATATATAAGGCCGACTGTGAGCAGATTCTTAGTTGTTTCTTCATCTGAAACTGCAACCGTAGGTGCATACCACTTTCCGAATACCTACATGAAGAATACTTCACGAGTTCTAGCTACAAAAGGTGTTCCACATTTGGCTTGCATATTTATATGTTATGTTTTCTAGCTACAAGAAAAGAGGAACACCTTATTTGGTCGTGAAGTGCCCTTCTTCAATTGGTATTTTCTGGGCCATTTGAATAATCAAACTGTCGTAATAATCTGAATATGGAGAAATTAGTAGTAATTTTTTATATCGCTATTACAATATTAGTTTACCGTTGCGCAATACCATAAAGCACATGTTGAAAATGGATAGACGTTTTCATTTTATTATGAAAATTTGCTCCTAAATTGCTTTAAGTCCTTTTGCCCTCGATTACTTCGCCATCCACTTTTATACTAGAACAATGTATTTTTTTTCGAAGCGATGACCCATTCATGATCAATTCCTTTATATATATTTTTTAAACTTGGTTTCGGTAAATCAATTTCCCGAAAGTTCCAATGCCGTTCACGATTCGCTCATGCCGCTAATTTGAGTTGACTTTAAGTTGGGGCCAAGCGATTGATACAATTGCATATTATTGCAAGCAATGAGGTGAAAAATAAACAACTTATTGTGTATTGTTGTACAAAGGTTTCTGGTGTACCTAATACATGCGCCTAGTACATCACCCGACCCCTGGAGGAGCCCTGTCTCCGAGTCCACGGCATTAAAACACCTCAAATAATCACCTTTTGATCCGATTACGGACATAAGATTTGAACCATTTAATCGCATTGGGCCTTGCCACCACGTGTCTACCTGTCGACCTGTCCACCTGTTGACATATCTTCTAAACATGACACCTCTAAAGGGACGCATCAATTCATTTTCGTGAACCTATTTTTACTTTGTGGGAATTGTAAAACTTAGCCGAATCGACTGAATTGAACGGAAAAACCATAACTGATTCATAAATGACTGACAGGAAAAAAAAAAACGAGTCGAATATTTAACACAGGATTAAAAAGCGACAATGTAACCAGAAAACTTTCCTTAATATTGTTTTTGAAATAACCATTTTTTGTTGTTGCTTAAAAGAATATTCGTAATTTGTTGATATATATGCAATGAACGTTATACAATTCAGTATGGAAATAAAAAAATAATTAAATTTTATATTTTGGGGGGAGCAATTACATTATATCACTCGTACAAATTGAGATATGGATAAAAAATATATTATCGCCCACCTCGCAAAAAGGTTCCGTAGACCAAACGGAATTTATTGCCATTCTTGCATGACAACCGACGTCATGCCATAATAACACCCATTACAATAAGTTATATTTCTTAAATATTTCCCAAAACATTGAAGCATAAATTTGTCAATCTTGAATACTTGGCAAGTGCGTGGTGTATGAATGTCTCAACGACGTTACACCGTATCTACGAGGTCGAGAAGGTGTTTCGTTTCGAAAGGTGTTTCGGCTAAAAGTTAAAATAACGCATTTCCTGATATTTGAAAGCTTACCAATGGACATACACTATTATATGGCAATGTAGCATAGTTTGAGATACGAGTAGTGATAAATTAAATTTTCGAGAGTCGAAACTAATATAAAATGACTTTAAACAAAATGGGCGATAATCGAGATATGAAATTCAAACAATATTCTTCGAGCCATAATCATTAATTTACATGCCATACATCTTAAATTTTGGTTAATAATGACGAAAAGACTACATAACGAAAAGAAAACTCTGAAAAAAGTGCGACTGATTAGGCCCCAACCCCAAAGTTGGGGGCCTATAGAGTTGGGGTGTCCGTCCGTCCGTCCGTCTGTCCGTCTGTCCGTCCGTCCGTCTGTCCGTCTGTCATCGCTTTCTTGTACGGGCTAGAACTTTTGAACGGAAGGTCATAGAGACTTGGTTATAGGCTCAAATGAAAGGTCTTGGTCCGTAGATGTGCCTTTTGGCCATTTCGGTCAAAAACACCCCACCGGAAATGGTCAAATTGGCCAAAATAGCCCGAAATAGCGGTTTTTCAAGACTAAAGCTTGTACGGGCTAGAACTTTTGAACGGAAGGTCATAGAGATTTGATTATAGGCTCAAATGAAAGGTCTTGGTTTGTAGATGTGCCTTTTGACCATTTCGATCAAAAACACCCCACCGGAAGTGGTCAAATTGGCCAAAT
>LQRL01168776.1:47803-57973 GCA_001703475.1 Hydroides elegans | reverse complement strand
AATTGAGCTAGACCTTTTTAATTTTATACACGTATAAACCAAGATCTGAAGTCGTGCCTCGTCAAGGTTTTATCTTGATCAGTTGAAAATTGTCGATTCTGGAACATTTAAAAAATTGTCGATTTTAGCATTTTCACCCGATGTTATGTACCTGTGCACGCGAGTTTGGTATGAAGGAATTGAGCGAGAGATTTTTAATCTAATACACATATAAACCCAAGGTCTGAAGTCGTGCCTCGTCATGGTGTCTTCTTGATCGGTTGAAAATTGTCGATTTTGGAGCACTTCAAAAAGTCGCGAAAAGTTCATATTCAAATGAGGAAATGTGGGTGATGATATAAGATATTATCATTTAAGTACGTGGAATGTGCTTATATAAGCAAACATGCTTATATAAGCAAATTGTTTTTTAGATAAGTGAAATGATATGTTTTCTTCACTTGTTTCGTCAGCTGCCCTCAAAAAACATTTTGCGTGTGATTTTATAAGCAATCATGCTTATATAAGCATATTTATAAGCAATCATGCTTATATCAGCATATTATTCAGCAAATTAATAGAGATGTGTTAACACCAATCTGGGGAGCCTGGTGCATTTGGAATTGGCTTACAAAAGTAATCGTGCTTATGTAAGCATATTTGCTATGTAAGTTAAATGATATATTTGTTTCACTGGCCTTGTCAGCTGCGTCTCAAAAGTATAAATTGAGGATACTTTTGCCAACTGGTCTCGTCAGTTCAAGAGATGTCTTCAGAAAGAAGTGAGTGATGATGCAAGATGTTACTATGGTTTTCTTTCATCACATGATCTTGTTTATTCGCAAAATAGTTCGTTATTTCCAAGGTTAGTTTTAGTTAAAACTGACCATCCTGCATATACGAATTGTTGAAGTTCACGGGGGATCCAAGGTCACTGACCTTCTAGTTTTAGACTAATTCTTTTTAACGTACATGTATTCCTCTATTTCTTTTTCTTTAAAAATATTAGAAAATAAACAGATAAAAATTAAAAAATGAAATTATTTATTAATTTTAGGTGTCACTCAGGTAACGTGGTCATGTAGCTGGGGTCTCGCGCAGTATCGCGCAACTCTCGCCGCTCTGGTCTCGCTGGTACGAGATCACGGGCGAGATATTGATATAAAAGGTAAAAATCAATTAAAAGAAAATTCTCGGTAGAATTAGATTTAATATGATTATGATACACTTTGCAAAAATAGAATTTTTACCCACTCTTTAGGGCCATTTTGATTTTATTTCTAAGTAGTCATATGATTTGGCTTGCGTCTCGCACAGTAGGAGATCATGGTATATATCGATATTGAGGGTAAGAAATAAGATAAAAATAAGGTTATATTGTTCAATATTTTCAGATTCCATGCTGGCTTAATATTTGAACGGAGTACAGACAAGACAAATTGCATTTAAATTAGTTTGCAAGTTTTGGTTGCAATGTAGTGATAAAGAAACAATCTATCTATTTTGAAACTAGATGACATGATGGATTTCATGCAGGCAAAGTGTAAATAAATCGACCGATAGCATTCATGTTGATGACAAAGGTATATTATTTTACAGGTCATGGTGTGACGCTCGGTTCTGTAAATGGTCTCAGCAAATGCAACAACGTCGTGTTACGTTACGATGATGTCAGTGACCAATGGCTAAAGGTAAATCAGAGCAAATTTATTATCTATATAGAATTCTATCTTTTCTGGATGAGACTTTTCTACTTTTTTGTGTATTATGTTTTCAAGTGGTTTTTGTTCATAGAAAAATGCAACATCGATTTTAATGCTGACCCTTGACGCATTCGATATGTTGAAATCATATATCAATAATATATTTTTCAATTGTTTAAACGCTTTCTTAAGATTATAAAAGCCTTTATAGGGTAGAAGCCGGTGTTCACGCTGTACTATATATTTCCATTCGTAATTAATTCTTAATATTTTTAAAGGTATTAAAGACCATTCCCGAGCTCCTACCCACCGTTCACAAACTAACTGCGCACGAAACAATGCTTTCGCATCTTTTGAACCACGCGCACATTTGCCGTGCCGATAGCCCCATCATTCTGGCTAATGAGTATCTGCACGAATTACGAGTGATAAACCAATCTCTACAGCTCCGTCTTTTCCTTCCTAAGATGCCTCAAAACGTTTCTTAACCTGACATATATTGTAATCTCAGTCTCAACTCATAACTATTGATCCTGATTTTCCTTAATACATATAATTATTTCCAGGTATTAAAGACCATTCCCGAGCTCCGACCTACCGTCCACAAACTGAGCGCTCATGAAACCATGCTTTCACATCTCTTGAACCACGCGCACATTTGCCGTGCCGATAGCCCCATTATTCTGGCCAATGAGTATCTGCACGAATTGCGAGTGATAAATCGCAATATGTTTGAATATGATTCAAGCATTTTATTATTTTTTGATAGAATTTCAGAAAAAAAACATATGTTTGATCCCAGACATTACTCTGAGCCATAGATCCTCATTTTTTTATGAATTTCATTTAATTTTCCAGGTTTTGAAAACCATTCCCGAGCTCGTACCCACCGTTCACAAACTGAGCGCTCACGAAACAATGCTTTCGCATCTTTAAAACCACGCACACATTTGCCGTGCCGATAGCCCCATTATTCTGGCCAACGAATATCTACACGAATTACGAGTGATAAACCAATACTTGCAGCTCCGTCTTTTCCTACCTTAAACGCTCTATGACCTTTCTAAGCCTGGTATACACTGAAATCTCAGTCTTTACTCTGCACTACATGCATAAATCCTCATTTACTTTTATAAGTTCATATATTTTTCCAGGTTTTGAAGTCCATTCCCGAGCTCCGACCTAACGTCCACAAACTGAGCGCTCACGAAACGATGCTTTCGCATCTTTTGAACCATGCACACATTTGCCGTGCCGATAGCCCCATCATTCTGGCCAATGAGTATCTGCACGAATTGCGAGTGATAAACCAATCGCTACAGCGCTATCTGGCAGAAAGTAATTCGGATGGTGTGTTGCTGTTTACGGATCTGAGGGATATTGATGTGATTCTTATGGGGTAGGATGCATTTTGAATTCGATGTGTAACACTTGATTCTTACTAGAGCTTTAAATAAATAATGACAATTTTTTTCCTTCCTTTCAAAGATATAATCTCAAATTTAATGGTAGTTATTTGACACAGTTATCAAGCATCTAAATTGTAGCCTTGCTCCGTCAATAGATAGAGTTAAATGGAAGCTGTGTAACGCTAAATGGCTGGATTGCCTTTGATATGTTCTTTTGTGGTACTTATAATCGAAATACTAGTTCTAAAGAAATATTGAGAAATGTAATATATAGGATTCAACTGGATATTTTCTTTATCAAGACGATATTTTTCATTCATTATGTTATACAATTAGTACAATTCTCAGGGTGCTACTTGGACGCTTTATTTCCAAGGACGAGTTTAATAATAATGGTTCATCTGTTAAAAAGTCATGACGTACACAAAATATCATTAGGCATAATAATGTATTTTTTATTTTTATTTATAATTTCAGGAGCGATGACCGACGGGGACTTAGCGACCGTGGTCAGATGATGTTGCCTTATGCGTGCCAACCTTTTTATCTCGTCGATTTTCTGAACAATAGTATTACTTTCATTTACATCAAAATGATACAACGTTGTGATACAAACAATACTTTTAAATGACAATGCACAATTTCAGGAGCGATGACAGACGTGGCCTTAACGACCGTGGTCAGATGATGTTGCCTTATGCGTGTCAACCTTTTTATCTCGTCGACTTTCTCAACGATAACGTACCAAGGGCAAGGGTGCTTATGAAAAATCATCGCAAGTGAGTTATTACAATATGTTCGCATTTGTTCATTTATAATTTCAAATGATTCTACATTTACATACATACTGTGACAATATTTCTCAACGACAACGTAACGAGGGTAAGAATGCTTATGACGAATCATTGCATGTTTGTTTGAATTAAGAATTTTGTCTTTTTATTTATTTAAAAACTAGGGGTATATTTAACGTAGGGACTTTTAAGACCAGTTTTACTCTAAGATGATAGTTTAAAATGCCCGTTTTTATTTCTTCTTTATGTTATATTCAAGTAATGAATCTAATTGTCAATGCAACAATGTCTTGTATTTAATTTTCGACAGACAAAAGGCGATAACCGATGAACTAGTCCACCGCTGTAAACAAGACCTAGGCCTCGCCTCTTTAGAATGGGAGCCGTCAATCACTCACGATCAATTGGTCGATTGTTTGAAACGCCTTTGTGACGTCAGAAATGTGGGCGTGTCCTTAAAAGATTGTGATTTATTAATTACGTTGTATTATTCGGTGATGGCCAGTGGTAAGATATGTATTCCGTGGAATTGGAAATCTGGTTATTATGATATTTGATTTAGATACATTTTGCCTAGGTTAACGTGTCAAATGGTAAAATAACTATGTTATTTTCCATTAAATTCAATCTTAACGTCAATCACTCACGCTCAATAAGTCGATTGTCTAAATCGCCTCTGTGACGTAAGAAATGTTGGCGTGTCCTTAAAAGATTGTGATTTATTAATTACGTTGTATTATTCGGTGATGGCCAGTGGAAAGATTTGTATTCCGTGGAATTGGAAATCTGGTTATGATGACATATGAGGATTGGAAATTTAGCACATGTCTATTTTGTATGGTGTAATTAACGTCTAAAATTGTGAAGTAACTGAGTTATTTTTGCCTAATATGAAAATTAAACGTAAATCACTCACGATCAATTAGTCGATAGTCTTAAGCGCCTCTGTGACGTAAGAAATGTTGGCGTGTCCTTAAAAGATTGTGATTTATTAATTACGTTGTATTATTCGGTGATGGCCAGTGGAAAGATATGTATTACGTGAAATTGAAAGTCTGGTAATGATAATGTGTGAAGTTTTGTTTGCCGATATTTTATGTTTCTACGTAGAAAATGGTACAATATGTTTAACAGTATTGCTTGAGCAGAATTTAATAACAAACTTTAAACCAAAAAAAGAATATATAGTTTGCATTCAATATTTCATTTTTAGGGTTTCATTTAAAGTATATAAATACATATTATTTCAACTTAATTGAAATTAGTAAAAACATTCAATTATCTATTTTGTATACAATACTCATATTCATGTTAATGAATACATATATCTCAGTATTTTCTAATATTGTATACTACATTGTATTTATTCCCTTGCGAGTAGTGCTATCATCAATGTATTTATTCCAATTGAACTAGGAATTGATGTCCTTTAAATAAATATGTGACAGATTTATACACAAATAATTTATTGCTAGAATTATAAACATAAATTGATGATCACTTATATATTTGATTGGCATGCATTTTTAAATTTTTAACCTATATTTTGTTTACTGAATTCAAGGTTAATAGAGAACCATTTAAAATGAAACTGAATGTATAGAAAGTTATGGTGCAAAATGCTTAGGATCCACTCTCAGTTTTTGTGATATTTTATGAATTCTTGTGACTGCTATGCGTCCTTAAGCTGGTATATAATGTATATTAAACATAATAGATAAAGATATAATTAATAGGAATATGAATTTGTATATGTGCTTAGTTATGTCTTAAGGTACTTCCATGATCTATTGAGTATTTTTGGACTAGTCAAACTTCGTTGTGCATTTGACTCTTGAATGTATTTTAGCTGTGTATACTCTAATGTAAGCTTAAGGGATCAAGGTATAATTTTTTTTCGATACACACGTTATATTTAAGTCTTTATTGTTTTTGTGGTTGTTGTTGCTTATGATTTGTTAATGATGTTATTCGTATTTTTGTTATAGAATACATGTATTAATTAAAAAAAGAAGTTTTAGATTATTGTCAGTCGTTCCACGTAGGACATTATAAAATGAAGAGAATCAAGTTGTAATCCATATTTAAAAATATTCAGTTTTATCTGTGAGAAACTTAAGAATTCGCGATTTGATTATAGGTTCATTTATAGACAGGAACTATCATTGAATGTATAATTTGAAGTTTTCACCGTCGGTACTAGACATTTAATGTGTTTTGATGCATATGAGATGTTATTGATTGTGATTGAGATTTTATTGTCAGTGAATCGACAAAAATAATCATTAAAATTATCAGATTTTAGCATTTCTTTTCAATATTATACTTGTGTTGTTAAAATCAATAAAAAATATATTTAAAAAATCACAAGAGATTTAAATATTTATAAAATATATAACATACATTTTATGTAAATTGCACCTTACGATATAAAACAACTAAATTGTAATAATTTTAAAATCAAAATTTGATATGGAAACATTTTTTGTTTGGCCGCACAGTTTATGTCATTATATCAACCTTGCATCGAGTGAATATTTACACAAAACCTGGTAATCTGAAATGATAGAAGTTTTAATCTTATTCTCTTCTCTGGAATCATTGATTTGCCACGTTGCTGCTCCGAATTCTACTCGTCAAGCGACATAATCACTGTTGTTGCAATAACTGATATCCATACGAGAATGCCAAAGATTAAACCGACATAACTGAGGGCCCATGAAACTCGCATCGAAGCCCGGTTATTCACCTCTGCCTCATCGCTTGTGATACACACCCACACTGTAATTAAATTTGATATAAATGGTCGAACGGTAAAACGAATACTTCCCGAATTTAAATTTGGGGTTTTCTTAACCGCTACTGCGTTTGGTGCACACCCACACTCTTACCGTACGAAAACAAAAAAAATCGATTTAACGATAAGACGATACACCAATTAACGAAAAACGATTGATGATAAAATATTAAACGATATCATCGCTCCTCGAATCACACCTTGGAGACTCTTGTCGCCTGTGATCACTGTGATCATGTGATGAACGATTTAGCGATAATACATTTTCGGAACCGAACTCAGAAGATAACGGCGTGTGACACGTCATTGACTTTATGCATCTTCATGTGTAACTGTTACGGGATCTACATGAAATTTACTTTTCAATTGAGAAATAATCCGTGAAAAAAAATATGAATAAAAACCTAAAGTACTCACTGGCAACCATTAGGGCAGCAAATCCAAGTGGGAAACAACAGCAAAAACACACAAAGAAGGCAAACGGGAGGGCCCAACGTTGTTCTTCATCTTTAGACTGCAAAGGTCCAAAACAAACAAAGAATCGGGTTAAAAGCCTGTGCTCAAATTCATCTTACCAGCGCGTAATTGAAATAGATACATTTTCAAGAGGAAATAACTCTATAAATGCCAGAATGTGCGTTTCATTTATGCAGGGATTGAATCAATACGCAGGAAGTTTCGTTACACAAAATGTGGTACACTCTCCTTGCGCAGCCTTGTTCGCATATACATTATTTTTTAACTGTATCGTATCCACAAGAAATTTCGTTGCAAAAATGTGGTACACTCCCCTTGCGCAGCCTTGTTCGCACATATAATCATTTGATGCCTCAGCGTTTTACCTGTGCCTTTTTAAACGCCCATGCATAAAGAGTTTATAATTCTTAAATAATTCTTTTGAGTGAAAATAAAAAAAGCAGACCCGATTTGACCGGATCCTATATTCTTTTAATAAATGTATTTTTTTACCTCACATTCAACAGTCTCCATGATCACCTCATTTTGACCAGATGTTGTCGGACCGTCCGTCACATGTTGATAATACGTTGCACCTGAATACTCGTTTTGCTGATGGGTTTGGCCATATAGATCATCATATTGGGGTGGTAGGACCTCTTGGTGTTGATGGTTGAAATCTTTGACTAATTCCACGGTGTCTTTGTGTGATGTCATATTTGCGGAGGTTGCTTGATTTTAAGAGGTGCTATAACCACTGGAAACGAAAGAATCAGTTCATGACGCATTTGTATATTTCTACTGTTTGAATTGAAGTTTTAAATATGTTTGCATGGTGAGAAAATGTATGTTTTTGAGCTGATGATAAAAACGTGAATTATGATAAGGTTTGACAAAATAAGGCAATATACTCAATGTTTCTTTAATTCCTTAGCAAAAATATATTCGAGAAATTTCGAGAAAATTGGACGTAAGGGGAATGACCTAGGGTCTGGACACATAAGAAGCGTCAGTTTTTATTAACGCTATTTCTGATTGATTTTTATTAAGAATCGCGATATCAACATGAAAATTAAACGTAGAAATGTAATACATGTATTCTTTCTTTTCTCATGCTCTAACATAAGGTTTTGTTTGAATTAAATATCAAAATAAAAAAATGTCTTAATAGAATCTATACTTTTTCGAAAGTTGTGTATTTTAACACTTCATATTAGAATTCATATTAGGTATAGGCAGGATGAACCCCTTTTATACAAGTGATAAAAAATCATATGTAACTCATGTAATGAATGTAATGTGAAATAGTAAATCAACATACCTTGAAACGTAATCCGATGAACATATTTTATATGATTTGTCAATATACAAACAATTGTAGTTTATTGAACTTTGACAAATGTATCATAAACCCGTGTATGTAGAATAAATGACGCACATTTAATTTAACCTAATGATTAGTTTCAAGTGCGTTGGAATGATGCTTTGCTTTACAACAACCTCTAAATTTATTCATTTTCGTCATATTTGTATTTCCTTATGGGGCACACTTGATCATTTATCTCTCTGACTTGGGCGAGAAAAAGTTTTACTGCCGAAAGATGCGCAATTTAATTATTGATCTTACTGGGGCGGCAACGAATTGAGAATTGAAGGGTCTCTGGTGCTTAAAACTATATAAATAGTTTTTTAAAGACTAACTTCTGTGCAATAAATTCGTAATTTATTTAATGATTTCTTGCGATTTTACACTCGTATTAATGTCCCATGTTTCACTCAATGGCACAAGTTTGCTTGATAAGCGATATAAACATTTTATTGAGTAAAAAAAACCTGACATACCGCAATTTCCAATGTGAGACGTGAATTCATGCAAAAATTGTGTATATGTATCATAGTAAGGACTTTTCAGTGATCGCTTCGAAATTCAAAGAAATTATAGTAAAACCAATATCGATTGATTACTATATACTCTTTAACTTTGCAGTGATCGAAGAAAATTCCGCAGGGGCGCAGGGGCGCACATACCAATCTGGCTTTCTTAAGACGTCCTCATTGCGTTGTTTTCGTCCCTGCGTCCACAGACGCAATGTAACCTTAAAAATAGGACGTCATTTGGATAGTAAAATTGACGTCGTTAAAACGTCTTTTGTATATGCGTAATTCGACGTCCCCATTTGTGATTGTACGTAATCGGGACGTGCCGAAGCGACGTCGCCATTTCCTAGTTTTAAGTCGTATATACACCGATTCCAATAAAAAACGGTAGGTATGGGTATACAACGTGATATTAATGCATCGATTTCAAAAGTATAAACACACTTTACGTGTGACCAATCACTTTGGATTTTTATGTTAAATGTAGATAAGTTATATTCAGCAGTATATTGAATAGATTTCAATAAAACACCGCTAGATATGGGTTATACAACGTGAGATTAATGCATCGATTTCAAAAGTAAAGATTGTTCCGTAATGCTTTATGACGTATAGAATTATACCGCGCGATACACTCCAGCCTATATAAAAACAAGAATCGATTATACTTTTAATGGCTTTTGGTCTATACAAATGACAGCATAACCACAAGGGCAATGACCGCTATCCAATTGAAGGCACCAAGGACAAAACCAATCCAACTAAGGGCCAGCGAAACTCGAATCGAACCCCGGTTGGTCGTGGCATTGGCCTCGTAGTTTGAGATGCATACTGGAACAAACCAATTTTAAAAAGATATTAGATGTATAAGGATTCAAACTATTAAGTACGACATTGACAATGCAAAATAGGCAAAATTGAATTGCGATTGCCATTGGCTGTTTTTGTGACTTCGAAATATTCTAGGAATATTCCTGTCGGTTCTTGTGATTCTCCACAAAGAGAAATAACTGATCATCACTCCCCAAGCTTGTATCATGTTAGACTATAAGTCTTAACAATAAAACTATTGAAGCATATTTTTAATAGATTCAAGCCCCGGCCATATTTTGCTGTTGGCATAGAGATGTGGAGTTAAGATGGATACTAGGGGT
>LQRL01168776.1:30240-42916 GCA_001703475.1 Hydroides elegans | reverse complement strand
CCACTCCATAGGTTTCAATTTTCAATATAGCATCGTTTACCGTGAAAAAATCCCGTGGTGCTACTGAGGCACCTCTTATTTTTGCTAAATCGACCCATTTGTCGCCAGATTTCGAAACTTTCAACGACAGGGCTAAGTAGGCCTATCAACTCCCTACCACTCCATAGGTTTCAATTTTCAATATAGCATCGTTTACCGTGAAAAAATCCCGTGGTGCTACTGAGGCACCTCTTATTTTTGCTAAATCGACCCATTTATCGCCAGATTTCGAAGCTTTCAACGACAGGGCTAAGTAGACGTATTAACACCCTATCATTCCATAGGTCAGATTTCAAAATTTTCAACGTTAAGCCTAAGTGAGCCTATTAACACACTATTACAGTTTAGTTTCTCAAAAATATATCAGTTTCGAAAAAAAAACATCTTTGATGGAAGAAGAGATATGTTGCTAAAACACAAGGAAAGTTTTTGTTATTTTTTTAGGAATATATTTCAAAAATGTTAGTTTTAACGATTTTGATATGCTTATCTTCGGACTTATCGTGATAATTGGTAAGGGCTTGTACGGACCATAACTGGGCTATCGCTGGATAGATTTCTTTTAATTGTGGCACATCGAAATAATATATAATGGAAGTGTACCTTTTTGGGTTATTTAGAAGCGATCATAAATCGCTTCTAGAAATCTGACGATAAATGGCCTCAATAGCACCACGTGTTTTATTCATTGTAAATTATGTTTTATTTAAAACTGAAACATATGGTTGATAGGGTGTTGATAGGCCTACTTAGGACTGTCGTTGAAAGTTTTGAAATCTGACAATAAATGGGTCGATTAAGCATAATTAAGAGGTGCCTCAGTAGCACCACGGGTTTTATTCATGGTAAACGATGTTTTATTGAAAATTCAAACATATGGGGTGATAGGGTGTTGATAGGCCTACTTAGGCCTGTCGTTGAAAGTTTTAAAATTTGACGATAAATGGGTCGATTATGCCTAATCAAGAGGTGCCTCAGTAGCACCACGGGTTTTATTCATGGTAAACGATGTTTTATGGAAAATTGAAACATATGGGGTGATAGGGTGTTGATAGGCCTGCTTAGGCCTGTCGTTGAAAGTGTTGAAATCTGACAATAAATGGGTCGATTAAGCATAATTAAAAGGTGCCTTAGTAGCACCACGGTTTTTTCATGGTAAACGATGTTTTATTGAAAATTGAAACATATGGTGTGATAGGGTGTTGATAGGCCTACTTAGGCCTGTCGTTGAAAGTTTTGAAATCTGACGATAAATGGGTTGATTAGGCATAATTAAGAGGTGCCTCAGTAACACAACGGTTTTTTTTTCATGGCAAACGATGCTTTATTGAAAATCGAAACCTATGGAGTGGTAGGGAGTAGATAGGCCTACTTAGGCCTGTCGTTGAAAGTTTCGAAATCTGGCGATATATGGGTCGATTTAGCTAAAATAAGAGGTGCCTCAGTAGCACCACAGGGGTTTTGACATTGTAAACGATGCTTTATTGAAAATTGAAACATATGGGGTGATATAGTGTTGATAGGCCTACTTAGGCCTGTCGTTGAAAATTTCGAAATCTGGCGATAAATGGGTCGATTTAGCTAAAATAAGAGGTGCCTCAGTAACACCACGGGATTTTTTCATAGTAAACGATGCTTTATTGAAAATAGAAACCTATGGAGTGGTAGGGAGTTGATAGGCCTACTTAGGCCTGTCGTTGAAAGTTTCGAAATCTGGCGATAAATGGGTCGATTTAGCCTAATTACGAGGTGCCTCAGTAGCACCACGGGGTTTTTCATGCTTTATGATGTTACATTGAACATTTCGATTGGTTAAGGTGGTTTGGTTAAGCCATATTGAATGGTGCCCCAGTAGCACCATCAAAATCAGCAGACATAAGGGACCTCAGTAACACCAAATTCTCTGTCAGTCGCCATAGTGTTACTGAGGCACTTAAGGACGGTGACCCTGACTCCACATAAGGGACTAGGGAGTGGCTATTGATCCATAGTGCAAACTGGTTTTCAGTTGCAGGTTCGCAGCTATAAGGAGAAAGAGGGTACAATATTAAATCTTGCAACAACTCCTATAAGGCTCAGCTGGGTTCAGCTGAGTTTGGGTGCGAGGGTAAACTGTGGATCGTTAGCTCGCTGGGTCAATGCCAAGGGCCGTACCCTGAAATTTGGAAGGCTGTAAACACATTTATAGACTGCCTTTGCATGATCAAATCTTTATTTAAGAAAAAAAAACGCTCACTTATCCAATCATTCTATTTTGCATATTTCAATATGTTTTGAAACATATGGCACGAATTTATCACCTTTCTGTGCAAATTCACTAAATATTATGTTTGGTTAAATATATATGTTGTAATAAAAAACATTCAGGACTATATAAACAATCGATGAAACAACCATGTTACATAATTAATGATACAGAACTACAATTTTATAACTGCAACATCACTGCAACATGCCACACATATTTGAGAGCAATTAAATCTCATTGCCCCTTCTGTCTGCATAATTCTCCCCTTCCTTCAGGGGACAGACAATATCTGAGTCACATATTGAAAACCAGAGTGTTCCTTGTCAAAAACCAACTACTCAGTATTACTAAAATGCTGCTGCTGTTACTTGATATCAAACATTTATGACGCCATGTAAAAATGAGGAAATGAATTGAAAATGATTCGCATGTAATAGCTAGAGTTCGACATCTAACAATCGCAAAAGACCAGCACATCTATATAAAAATACTGTTCTGCAAACGGGACATTAGTGGATTATGTAAACGATATAAATTAATGTTAATGCTTATCATTATGTTTTAAAACGAAGGGCAGTGCCCTTCATAATTGCACTCAGCTTCCAATTTATTAGGTAAACGTTTTGTTTGATTGATATCAGATTGAATTTACATGTGTAATACGCTACTCATTATTACTTAAATACTGCAGCAATTAAAGAACGGATATAAATAGCAAATTGTCATCTGGTCAAAACAATATTCCCTGTATGAAGTCATAATTCGACATCATAAGGACCGTGCGTCCCAAAATTGCACTCAACAGTAAGTAAATAGTGTGGCTGTTTTATCGAATTGATGCACGCTATATATGAACTATTATCACCATGGAAATGAGCGGGAAATCCAAGGCGGAAGTGGGCGATATTACAGCGTTAACAATGGAAGAAATCAACAGTTTGTCCTCAATCGGAGTGGGATTAAGCCTAATGGAAAAATATGGATTGTGTACATCCGGTCTGGAACGACTTCAAGATGTGAAGGATAGTTTGGTGGATTATTATTGGTCAACGAAGGAAGATGGACATTCGGTTCGCAAGGTGGGTTACCCTTCAGGTCGGGCATCGACCATATGGGAAATAAAAAAAAACAGGATTAGGGATGTGTTCTCATATTATCGATCACCACAACAAAGTCGTTATATCAGTGACATGGCCTGCTCAATTTAAAATAAAAGGCAGATGGCTGCAAACAGCTTGATTTCTATTCCCGAACAATTGTCAACACAGATAGTCGTAGCTATATATCGGGTACGCAATATATGACATCCTGTTACACATGGCCCAACTCCTATATACGAGAGTCGTTATGCACTGGCTACATGATAGCTTTATGATAAATCACATGGTCTTTTTATCTCATGATTTCGTTAAAAGCATTTGTATTATATGTGCACATTTTATATTTGATTTCAGTTGCAGAGCCAATTTCAGCGCATTATCACAGAAGAAAAGGAAAAATCAGAAGCATTTCACAATATTTTGGACACCATTCAAGACAAAATGAAAGGCCTAGATGAGCAAATTGTGGCCCATTTAAAGCGAGAGGGTTTAATCAAGAATGGCCTTGCGGAAGATATTAAAGAGATGGGTGGAGGTCATGGAACAGATGAATATATCATTCTTGTCACTGGTGAGATTAAAAAATAAATCATGGGTTAAAATATATTATATAGCAATTTTATATATTTACATACATTATATGGCAGTTTTTAAAATCAAGCATTTAACTGAACCATAATTGCAGATTTCAATTCCATCGGCTTAGCAAATGGTATTTCGCTGCCATGGTCTGTCTATCTGATATTGTTTTTATATTGTTCCTACATATATATATATACTTATATATTTTTGTAATTTCCGGTTGTTTTCCTACGTAACGTAAACTATAGCATAGTTTTTTTTACGTGACACATACATGGTATGTCGTGATATACTTGACGTGATATTTTACGTAACTTTTACGTGATTTATTTACGCGATATCTTAACTCATCGTTTTACGTGATATGTTTACGTGATATCTTTTTACATTATATTTTTTCCAACATTGCAAGGACGACGTCTTGCTGTTAAGGCCTCCCTTTCCCCTAAACGTTTCGCTCAAAATCCGTCAACACCTCACTGATTCCATTCCTTCCTTTTATATCTTCTTCTTATCACCCTCACACAGGCTCTACTTCAACGGATATCGCCTTCCTAATAAATTGCCTACTTGGTTACAATGTTGTTCCTGCTACCCAAAATGCAAGTGAGGAAACGGGAGAGACCGCCTATAAAATCCGTTATGGACCAGATATCAAGGTACGGTTAGACGTCATATATTCCTAGAATTTTCGACATGAATTTGAGGTAAAACATATAATATAAGTGAAGCATGACCTAGTGCGAGGTCACAAAATATAGCCTCAGCATTTTAGTGGGACATGAGGTTCACATGACGTCATGGTTCACTAGTGTTTTTTTACTGGGTTTTGTTTGTTATAGTAGGTCTGAGTTGTGAAATGTGTAGAAATCAAAATATTGGTTTGTTTAGTTTGAATTAATTGAATAAATACAGACGCGTGGTAGTAGTTAAAGGCTGGATCTTGGAAGTGAGAACGAATGCTAACTTTAGAGCAAAATAATAACATTTTTGTTCTTGCTTCACCATGGTATTTTTACAACGATATTTTTGTAGCTTACTTAACATTTGCTGATTAAAATAAACGTAATTTCGTTCAGCATTGCGTACATTTTATCATGACTTAAAAGGCAAGAGCCTTGATTTTGAGTTTCGTGCATTCATGATCATGAGGATTTGAGCGAAAGGTCCAATTTAAGAAAAGTTAAACACATCACTTGATTAATATGCAAATAATTCATTTTTTTTCAAAGCGGTCTGTTTATAAGTTTTTTTACTAATATCAAAACATAGGTAAAGGTAAAGGAGCATCCAGAAGGGTCATGGAGAGAGAAACGCATCGATAAACAGGCCAATGCGTTAGAAATTGGCGAATTCGTTTTCAATCAAGGAACCAGTGGCATAGAACATGTGGTGTTCAGAGAAGTGGAGATATTTCTGCCAGCAAAGATATTGCAGGTTTGAAAGGGATTTTGTTGTTATATCCTAAGTGCCAAATTAACATCGTTCGAAGCCGCAGTATACCGGTCCTTTACACAAAGTATGTACCACGTAGCTGTGTTATCCACCTTTAACAAATGTCAAACAGTTTCGTTGCACTAGAAGTCTAATTATAGAAATGCTTATATCATTGCTTTGATGTGTTTTTTATTTCTTTATCTTATTTAGACTGGAATCCAAATCGTGGGAGTACCATGCATAAAAGACAATCAAGATCCAGACAATATTCATAAGTTTCTTGGCAGTATTAAAACTGGTGCTATTTGTTCCCTGCTATATTTGGTAAAATTGGAAGATGCCGAAAATTGTCAGAACAGAAAGGTAAACAACCAAAACATTTGAACGTAAGGTTCCCATCTAAAAGAGTAAGTAATTATTTATAATTTGCATATATAGAAAATTATTTATAATTATTTAAAAAAATATATGTGGAAAAAAAGTTTTTGTTGTAACTTGAATCAACAGAACAAGTTAATATTATATCTTATAAACTATTATTTCAATTATCTTTTCGCAGATCCAAGGATTTCTGGACATGCTCCAAACGTATGACAAGAAAGGACCAAATGCATTTCACAAACTTCCTCTCATATGTATTTGCTGCCACTCAGAAGAACAATCTAATTCATCTCTTGAAAGTGCAAAAAATACTTTTCATAGCAATATCTCAAAAGCATTTCCCTTCGTGCAAAAACGCGACATCCATACGCTATCCACATCACAATGCTTAAATATGGAATCATCCCCGATTCGCCATTTTGTTTACACCGGAAGTGACTTGAATCACGTGACCGACGCCATCTTGTTTCATTTTAAAAATCATGTCAAATCAAAATTGAAATACGCTTACAGCTGGGCTCAGCATTTATTAGCCCGGTCTATACATCATGCATCTGTATTCCTGTTACGTACCCGTTTGTCCTCGCAGGAATTACAAGCACGTTGTGAAAACGTCATTAGTCGTCTGGGTAAAATTGAGCGCGAATCTGACAGTATTATTAAAACTCTAGATGATAAACTACACAGTAGCATAGCCGAAATCACAGAGAAACTAGCGAACTATTTGAAATCAGAAAACGCACAGAATAAAATGGGAGCTTGGCAGTTACAGCAGTTACCAAGTGCACGGTCTTTTGATCAATGGGACGATATTGAAGCAAAAATAGACGTCGCGATCGAAAATCGGCTCCATAGTGTCGTGTCGGATTGGAACAAGAAGGGGAACCATTTCCAAAATGCACAAACAGAGCTCCAAACCATGTTCAAAAAAGAGTTTTTCATTCTTGAACATGAACTAGAAAATGTCGACAATCTGATTCAAAATGAATCGTATTCAACAACGGAGAATGTTGAAGAACATGGAAATTTGCATAGTTTCACTGATATGTTCGACCCAGCTGGAGGGGCGTTTGATTTCAATTTCAGTATGTTTCAAAAACTTGCTCTTGGGTTGGTAGCTCCGGTGCTGCTACCAATCGCATTAGGTTCGTATATTATGTTTAACTATACATGTAGTTTATTGCGCTATCGAAAAAAAACACATGCTCAAGTACAGTATTAAGAGGGATGGGAAATCTTTCATATACTTTATATGAATTGATTGAAAATCATAATGTCTCGCGACATAAGGGTCTGTGTTTTGCGAATCAATGGATCCTAACTTGATTCTGAGCTTTAAATATTTTAATGAAATGCCCATCCGCATTGTAATTCAACTCGGTAAGACGTCGAGCAACGTCGACAGAACACTATTGCAATATCGTGACTTATTTGGACGGAAATAAAAACGTATTTTCGCCGTCACGCCCGAGAGTGAAGTTATGCAGACGCCCCTTGTCGATTGTGATAATTGGATTTAACTATTTTATCGATTCTACCTTTCAGGTGTGTTCGTTGGTACCCCAACCACTTTCATGTGGGATTTCAAGAAATGGATGAAACAAGCCAACGCCAAACGCAATTTATTCACATACCGCCAAGATCCGGTCAGTTTCACGCATGCGCGATCAATGCAATTCGCGCAACGCATATCCGATTATGACGTCATAAACGATTACGTAGCAACGCAAATGAAACCACTAAAGCAACACCTTGAAACAATGCGCGAGGCGATACCGAGGATCATTCAATTGAATCGCGATTTGATTGGTTCGTTAACCGATGATAAGCGGTCTAAAGCTGAACTTGAGCGGTTGTATCTTAGTTTGGAACAGGAAGTACCACTTCTACAGGAAGAGGTGGCTGCATTTGGGAACATGCATGTACAAAATCATTTGTGTTCAAAAGAAGATATTGAAGTTGTTACCGAAAAGGCTATATTTGGCAATAGAAAAACAGCGTCTGGAATTTGGGCTACGGTGTCTAAGGCGAATATCAGAGATACTGGTGATCTTGGGACCAAAAGTTTTACGATAAAGGAATATAAACGAAAAGTTCCACATTTTCACCTGAATCGAGAAGAGACAAATATGAGGTAAATCTATTTACCTACCAGATTCGTTTTGAATTAAAAGATGTTATCGCAACTATTATATCTAACATTGGTAAAGTTTTTAGAAAATAATTGTATATATATATATATATTAAAGATTAGTTTACGTTTGATTATGATACACACAGAACAACTTGCAATTCGTTACCCCGCGTCACTGACGATCTAGTTACGCTTCGACAATCTTACGATTTTTGCATAAATTGCAGCTAAAGGCTCTAATTATTAGTACTGAATCTTTATAGTGATCTTTAGTGACCATTTCTTTTATGTTACAATTTATATATAAACTGACTCTTCTTTTTTCTATTTAAAACAGAATTTCTAGGCATCCATACATCTGTCAACTGATCGGCACATTTGAATCAGAAAAGGGAATTCCGGGCTTCATTCTAGATTCACATTTAAACCGAGCAAGGCAAGAATTATTCGGTTTTAAAGCTCTTCCTAAAAGCTCTGAAGGGCGCAAGGCCTTGATGAAAAGATGCTGCAATATTTTAGAACAGGTAATAAAACAAAATATTACTTTTCGTTTTCACCGTTTAATCTTTCATGGCTTCTATTGACTATTGAGAGTGCCTGAAATGGCAGGTATGTATAGCTTCTCTCTATAAGACTAATGTATTTCTTACGCTTATTTAGACACGTTAAATAAAAATAAATCAAATTGCTCACCTTCTTTTATATATTTGTTTAGAAATACATGTAGCTGATATGGGTTGTTAGCCATATGTCTTACGATAGGTTTTACTCTAAAGCATATATATTTCAGCTGTAATCTCCATTACATATTTTGCGATATAAACTTGCAGGTTGGCATAGGACTTGAATATTTACACTACAAGGGTCTAGTACATATGGAGCTGAGTTTAGATACGGTGATGGTATGTATGTTTGTAAATTACTTACATATTGCGATAAAAACACTTATATACAAGTATAGCTCTACATGTATTTACAAAAAAAAACTCTTACAACTTTAACACACCAAATGATCTTTTGAATCGAAACACGCAACGTATCAAACGAGTGCACAATGCCATGAATTAGCTTTTCGATTGTAATGCTGACAATCTTTTTATTTTAATTTATCGAATCTTATCATGTTAAACAAACTATACATACATAAATTTAAGAGGAACAAAAAGCTAGCTTTACCCTACAGATCGTGGCCAACAAGGACCTCGTTAAACTCTCCAACATCGGCGAACCACGCAAGGCAGAACTTCCTGATATGGACACCGACACGCTCGACTGCGTCTACTTGGCACCGGAAGTACTCCAAGGAAACGTATACAAACCCCAATCGGACATCTACAGCCTCGGTCTCATGGCCTGGGAACTGTGGAACCAAGAACGTGTTTACAAAGACTACCGGAAGCAGAAATTAGCGGATTTTATCGATAAAGTAACGACTGATTCGGTGGAGTTGACAGTAGACCCGATTAATCCATTAAATGATTTGATTGCCGCGTGTTTGGGGGAGGAGTTGGAGAGAATTGGCATCACTGCGTGGGTGGACCAGATAAAGGGAGTCATTGGTGTACTCAATGCTAATGCAGAAAAAGCTTAAAATGACTGGTGATAAATTGAGGTCAAACGGATATAATAACAAAACATATACAAACCCCCATCATACATCTACAGCCTCGGTCTTATGGCCTGGGAATTGTGGAACCAAGAACGTGTTTACAAGGAATACCGAAAGCGACCATTAGCTGAATTCATTGATAAAGTAACGACTGATTCGGTTGAGTTGCCAGTCGACCCGATAAATCCATTAATTGATTTGATTAAGGCGTGCATGGGTGATGAGACGAAGAGAATCGGCATCACGGCATGGGTGGACAAGATAAAGGAAGTCATTGGTGTACTCAATGCTGATACAGATAAAGTTTGAAATAGCTTGTGGCCCCCAGTCCAGATAAAAAAATAATTGATTTAGAATCATTCTAAAACAGCTACTCCTTATAAATATATGAATCAAAATAATGAATAACAACCATAACTCCAATAATGCATAGCAGATTAATGTCAAACAACATTAGATTTCATTATGGCCTGATCCCAATAAACAGTAAACTAGACCGCCAGTGCAACTGTGGTATATTAGTTTCAAAAGCATATTGAACACCAAATTTATTGTTAATTTATGTAGTTTTTCGATAATGAAGCAAATGTCTTCTAGTTTCAAGATTCAATACATATTAACTTTTTATGAATAGACCTTCTGACCATTAAATGCACCACTCTAAAAACGCGACCAGTTTTTGAACCACTTTTTATTCTTCATAGAAATACCACAACAAGTATATGTATTAACACCAAAACATAAATTATGGCCATGTTTTATCAAAAATGGCCATAATTTATATTTTGGTATAAACAAATACACTTGTTGTGATATTTCAATGAAGAATAAAAAGTGGTTCAAAAACTGGTCGCGTTTTTAGGGTGGTGCATTTAATGGTCATGAGTTCTATAGCTTATATATAATTTAGTGGAATATATTTATGATAATAAAATTTAGGTGTTTAGAGTAGTGTATATTTTAAGAAGTAATCAATAGACTTGTATTGATTTTTAGATTATTAAATTATATTGTAAATAGCAGTATAATATTGGCTACTTGTCAGTAAAATGTATTATGCTATTTAAGTAGATTTTATATTCTGATTTATCATCATTCTTTGCAAAAGTGGTGAAATTGAAACATTCGAGTGTAAAAAAGTGGATATTGTAGCGGTGTAATTATTTTCTAAATCAACACTTATTAAAAATCATTTCCAAACGTAAGTGTTAATTTAAGTAAAATTTACAAAATGCTGTATATTTAGGATTAAGGTGAGACTGTGAAAAGTAAGCAATTTATAATTTTCAGAGCTAAACACCAATTCATGAAATCATGTTTCATAAACTGTAGAATATCACAGAAAGATAAATACTGTACCTGTGCAGTTGTAGGTGCATTAATATTTATTTTTGTTAATCCTTTGAATAAAACCCTTATTATTTCAGGACTTGAGTACGCATAGCTTTTCCAACTTGTATAACACGTAGTTTACATGTTATTGTAAAGGAATTCCAACAAGCTCACACACTACATAATATCGCCAGTAATCCAAATCAAATCAATCCCTCCAAATATTGGTTCTTGATTAACTGAACCCTGTTGACAGAGCAATTTTGGTGATGAAATATTTGCAAAGGTCTTCTTAGCAATGCTATGCGATAAGATTATGTCCACATTGTTCCAAATGAGAAATAGGGGAAAAGCTATCAATCGAGTTTGAGAGACAAATAAATACACGAAACCCAAAATACACGATAGATCATACGGGGAGCTTTTGTGAGTTAATTCGTCGCTCTTCATTGTAGTTCATCTGTTTTTTCCCATGGTGTCCAAAAAATGAAAAATTATATATTCTATTATATATCAGGAATAGTTTACCGTCGACATGAGCAGATTAGTGTGTATTATATAAAATGTTAGGTAAACGAATGAATTCCGCTCGGGTATACGATTTCAACTCCAGGCCAAAAGAACAGTCACGGTTATGACTCCGGATATCAAATATGCCAAAAAGAACGGCATGGAACTTACTATGCCTGGACACCGTTACAAACCCCAAAATGACCAAACATATTCTATGAGGCAATTTCACAGTCTAGGTTTAGACTAGGTTTCAATGTTATAAGAAACGGGAACCTGGCCTAGATTAGGCTGTGAGATTGGCCCTAAATGTTTTTTTATCTGGTAAAAGAACCCCGAGAATTATGTAATAGCATGAAGTGAACAAATAAAATGTCTAAAAAAATAAATGCATGAAATATAAATGGCCGTTGATACATCAAACATCGTTTTGTTTGGATAACCATTTCGTGTATCCTTGGCTTTGATTTGTTCCCAACTCAGGGCTCTCATTAATTTTCACTTTGTTGCTACATATTTGCAATAAATCATTTCTCACGTCTGTGTTGGAAATCCCATTATAGAACACATTCCTATGTTCTTTATCATAGAGTTGGTGCTGTTAATAATGTGTTAATCTCTGTATACGTTCCTGTCTGAGTAACGTCGGGTTAATGAAGGTTCTATATCATCTAGGAATAGTTTCAATAAATAACATTACTTTAATCTGACGGGTATAGATGGTTGCAATTGATTATGATATATTATAGACAAGAAGATGGTGGTTTATGTTATTCGAGATAATGTCTAGTTGTAATGCCACGATTTAGTAGACAATTAATTGGATTGAACATAGAGCAGGAAAATGTGATAATTTGGCATTATCAGGATACAAAACAAAACCCGATATACACCTAATGGTTTATATTAACATCACATTTTCTCGCGTTTTCATGCCAACTATTATTCTTTTTTGTCGTCGAAACGTTATAACGATGTGTCTTCAACGTCTTTGATAAGGGATGTCCTTAACGATATTTTACGATAACGATATTTATCCCAATGTGGCAACTATGCGCGTGCAACGATCTTAGAGATGCGTAATTTGCAACAAGACTATGCAACAGCAACAAAAAGAACCAATATACCAATATCGGCTCCATGATTTATTCGATACAATACAACCTCTCACCTCCCACTTCCCCTTCCCCTACCATTCCTCCTACACCCCCGATATAGCAACTATATACGTGACTTTCTTAGAAGTGGGTAGTTTGCAACAAGTCTGCAACACAATATAAGAACCAATATACATGTACCAATAT